>JAQFVV010001653.1:0-54803 GCA_028023455.1 Epiperipatus broadwayi | reverse complement strand
ATATAAAGATACATTCCATTATATTTGGCTTTCCCAATGTTTGGGGCCTTCTTTCTTCAATTTAAATGGAATGCAGCAAGTACGTTCCATTACAATATATATAACAAAATTAGTTTAGTTTGGGTCATAGAACTTGTCAAATAACATTTTGTCATATTTGGTGACACCTGTTACAAGAATAGTGAAAAGACTACTATTACCTTGAAAACTTCTTCAAATGAGATCAATATTAATTATGCATATAACAATTAAGTATAACAGCAGCAGCTGCATTATCTATAGTAAATTCATTTTCAGATAAAGTAACATTTTCGTAAAGGTAAAAAAAAAAATGGTAATTATTTTGCTAACAATGAATCATAAATATTTATTAGAATCTGTAATGATTTTTCTCTTCAGAAAGGTGATCAAAATACCTATGGATGTAATTTCAGGTTTATCCAAAATTCAGAATGTTGTTATCATTGTTATAAAATACCCTTACTCATAGGCATCTCTGATTTTATTTCCATACCCACCACTTGAATATCTTTGACACATCTAGGTACATCACTAATCTTTATATTACAATATTTTTAAAATCCATTTAATTCAAGACAATCTACTCTATTTTGAATGTCAAATTTTGTGCTCAAACAAATCAATTTTTATTATATTTTGTGAAATAATAACAAAGAGATGTAGCAAAATAACAATTTTCTGGTTACCAGATCTCATGAATGTGAATAATCCTAAGTTCTTCACTTAGAAGTTAAATGCTATCTACTCAAGTTGAATGTTCCTGATTTGATCTTGGGCGAAGATAAGATGAAAAATCTCCAAAGACAAATCTTGTATTGCCTCAAGTATTTTTTATGCTTATTGTCTTTTGGTACCACTCAAAGTTACTTCTAGATTGATCTGCAGTAGAAGTTTTTTTAAATGTATAAATTATCAAGTTATCATGTTATATAATTCGTTTTTAAATAATTCAATATCTGTAAAATATTTAGATATTAACTAGTCACCATCTATTTAGCAGATGACATTCTGGGTTTATCCCTAAGGCTCATCCACTTTGATGTAATTAAGTAATTAGATACTAGAGCCTTTCATGGCAATATTATTGAAAATAGTGAATATTGGGAAAGTTGAACTTAAACTTATGCTTTAATGCCATAATCAAATAGTACAGCCCAATTACTACTTATTTTAAATAACATAAATCATAAATATGTTTAGACCTTGATTCTATGAAGTGCCCAGAATTGTGAGAAAAAGAATCTCACAAATTTTAATATGCTGAATTCGTAGAATCAACACAGGTTTTATTGGAACATGATCTTCATGATTTTTGAAGCCTATCCATTAAAGTTTGAAGATTTGCTATCTTAATATAAACTAAGCACTGATTATATATATGTGAGAGAGATGATAATCTGGACTGACTGACGTGTGCTGGTATAGCACGAAATACATATACTGAAAATCATTTATTCTTTTCACATGTGTGTGGTCATATGTATCAGTTGTATGAAATAAATTGGATAGTTGAAGGGAGCTTGAAAGTCTGGGTTCAAATCCCCTATAATTACATCTAAACTCCGTGGATATAAAGTATGCTTGTATTTAAATATTACAGATTCAGCCTGTATCCTGATCATCCTTCTTCTGTGTATTTAAATGGACAAGGCCCTATACATGAGAGGTCAGAATGACTTAGGGGCAACATGGGCATGATGGGTAATATTGCATCATCTAGGGATTTAGGCATTCCATCATCAACTTTTCAATGGTCTGGAAGGCTGAAGAGTTGGATGGTAGAGTAGATTGAAGGCTGTCCATTAAAGTTTGAAGATTTGCTATCTTAATATAAAAATTAACACTGATTATATATATATATATATATATATATGGTAGATGATGATCTGAACCAACTGATAAATGCTGGTTCAGCATGATATACATATCTTTTTCACATGTGTGTAGTCATGTGTATCAGTTGTATGAGATAGATTGGATAGCAGAAGGGAGCTTGACAGTCCGAGTTCAAATTCTGTATAATTACATCTAAAGTCCAGGGATATAAAATATACCTGTATTTAAATATTACAAAAGCTTTTAAGTAAACAACATCATTTTTCTTCACAAATTACATAGAATGAGGATTTCCCATTAAACTTATTTATTGGTTTCAAATATTTCTTTATAGTCATACCGCATATGTCAAATTTAACAATAATACGCTAAAATAAATGTTTATTTACATATTTCAATGTAATTTAGATATTCCTCAGGTTAGTATTTTAGCATCCATGATTTTTAATATTTATATTAATGATATTAAAGATTGCCTGAAGTCTGCTTATCTTTTTGACTGTAAAATCTTTAAAAGAATCCCATCAGCAGCGATTGGCTGCGTTTTTCTTCAGAAAGATTTTAATAACTTTTGAAGTCATCTAAATATTGTTAGTTAATTTAGTAAATCTTCCCTTGTTTCATATTCCAAGAGACCTGAAGTTTAATTTTTTTTTATTTCTCACAAAATTAAATCTGTCAAATTCAAAAATGATTTGGGAGTTTTATTTTCTAGTAATAGATCCTCTCTCCCTCGTTCAGAAATGATTGTTAGCAAAGCTTTTAAAATCATGGGTACCATCTTTAGGCAGGGTTATCATTTCAATGGTGATACAAAATTCCGATTATTTTTGTTATTGATTCTTTTCATCAATGAATATTGTTTAATCATTTGGAATCCTAACTCTAAACAAAAATGTAGTTTATTACAATCAGTGTTTAACAAATTCTTCAAATATGTTTCTTTAGAAAATAAAGTTGTTCTTCACCTTTCTTCTAGAAGGAAATAATGTTAAATATCTTTACAAAATCACAAATCATCAAGTTATTCTATCTGTTATAATTTAAACTATTATAATTAGGTTTTATGAGCATGCTTTGAGCTGTTATAGCTTGTCATTTCAATGACTTAAATTTTCTTCTTTATTCAGGCTACCTCCTTTATACAATCATAATTTTTACTAATAATACTTGTTTTAATTAGATTACAAACAATTTTGTAATATTTTTAAATTTAAGTATCATTGTTGATTAATTTAAATTTCTTTTCTTTTCTTTATATATTATTACTTTTTTATTTGACATCTTCCTTTTATTATTATGTTATATGCATTGTGTTTATTCCATCTACTAATTCAATGTGCAAGCTGTAATTGGCTATATGCTATTGCTTAGCACTTAAACAAATGAATTGAGTATTTATTATTATTGTTGTTGTGTTGTTATCATCATCATCATCATCATAATCATTATTATTATTATTATTATTATTATGTTTCGAAGGATAAACTTTATTAGTATTCTAAAAGGTTATACAAGTGTCATTTGACAACATAGTTTTTATATATAAATTGGTTCACAAAACTACATATGTACAATGATTTGATCAGTGATTGTATGCTTTATTAAACTAGAAGTAATTAAGAAAAAAAACCGTTCAACAAAGTCAATGATGATCACTCAATCATACGATTATATACAATTAGATATAGTTCAATTAAACTAAAGCAGGAATGTGTCTAATTTGTGTCAGTTGACTTTAGAACTGGCATAACGGTCCATGTTAGATATGTTTTTTTTGTTAGTGCTTTTATATAAGTTCTTGTATATTCCAGGTGTCAATGTACTTAGTATGAACTGTAATCTTCATGTCTCTTTCATGTATGGTTGTTTTTATTATTATTATTATTATTAATAATAATAATAATAATAATAAGAAGAAGAAGAATAAGAAGAAGAATAAGAATAAGAAGAAGAATAATAATAATAATAATAAGAAGAAGAATAAGAATAAGAAGAAGAAGAAGAAGAAGAATAATAATAAGAAGAAGAAGAAGAAGAATAAGAAGAAGAAGAAGAATAAGAAGAAGAATAAAAGAAGAAGAAGAAGAAGAAGAAGAATAATAATAAGAAGAAGAATAAGAAGAAGAAGAAGAAGAAGAAGAATAAGAATAAGAAGAAGAAGAAGAAGAAGAATAAGAAGAAGAAGAAGAAGAAGAATAAGAAGAAGAAGAAGAAGAAGAAGAAGAATAAGAAGAAGAAGAATAAGAAGAAGAAGAATAAGAAGAAGAATAATAATAATAATAATAATAATAATAAGAAGAAGAAGAAGAAGAAGAAGAATAAGAAGAAGAAGAAGAAGAAGAAGAAGAAGAAGAAGAAGAAGAAGAAGAAGAAGAAGAAGAAGAAGAAGAAGAAGAAGAAGAAGAAGAAGAAGAAGAAGAAGAAGAAGAAGAAGAAGAAGAAGAAGAAGAAGAAGAAGAAGAAGAAGAAGAAGAAGAAGAAGAAGAAGAAGAAGAAGAAGAAGAAGAAGAAGAAGAAGAAGAAGAAGAAGAAGAAGAAGAAGAAGAAGAAGAAGAAGAAGAAGAAGAAGAAGAAGAAGAAGAAGAAGAAGAAGAAGAAAAAGAAGAAGAAGAAGAAGAAGAAGAAGAATTATGTCAGAGCACACTTATATTCCCAAAAATTCTCTCTTTATCTTTTTCTCTACATAAAGTTTGATAATAACCTATTAAACATCAAATTCAGGTGTCTAGATAAAAGCTCATCCTTAGTGGGGAGCCTAAGTTCATAGTCTAGTAAGTTTTAGCATAATTGGATCTTTGATTGGTAACCGACACCTTGGATGATGACTTTCATTCAACCTTTTGGAGTACGAGAAACAGCATATTTGTGACTGCCAAACATAGAATATATAAAAATTAAACATTCATTTCCCCTTGCATTCTGTCATTAAGAAAAACTTGGTCAAAAGTTATTACATTTCTATAAATGGCTACAATGATTTTATCTTTATTTTAAACACAGATGTAAATTCCAATAAATTCATATGGTGGCTGATGTAAATTGATGAAATACTTATTTATTTTTATTTCCCATGTGAACACTTATTCGATATTAGCATCTGAAAAATGAATGTATGAACAGACAGTACTTAGTTGAGTTAATTTAAGGCCTCAGAAAAGAGTCAAAAAGGCTGCAGAAACAGATAATAGATTTTTTTAAACAGGTAAAACTCTCCATATAGTAGTGCCACTCAGTGCAAGCCAGAGTAATCAATGAATGCCAGAAGGCTTGTGCATAAAATCCCTATCTAGTGCCTACTCATCCAATATCCCCAGACTAGTTTCTGGCTTATGATTTTCATCAGTGAGGAGCTTTGGATCTGAGGGCACTGCACCTAGATCTTGGGATCTAATGCAACCCTCCAGCAGCCACCTTTTATCTCTACGTAACTACAAAACTATGAGAATGAAATTGAAAACACAATATTTTCAAACCAAGCTCATTAGTTTATATAGTTATATAGGTCTGAACTCAATTCAGCACCCATAAATTTTGGTGTCTTTGGCTCTCTAACAACCATAGCCACCACTCTCCAATTAGGCAAGATTGGTGTTAAACCACTAAGCATAAGAAACAGTGATCATGTGATGTTTAGAGGCTTTTTTATATCTTCTTGCATTAGTTTTTTTTTGGCAATTTATATATTTTTTATATATTCTGTTTATTGTCATCACAAATAAAATTAAAACACTATCTGTTGAAAAAGAGTACTGCATTAATCCAATTTTAGATGTCAGTGCCATAACTTATGAAAAAGAAGATTGATAATTACTTTTTCTTATTGCAATGCCAAATGTATACCATATAATACTAAATCATCCACGCATTTTACTACTGTTACACAATGCTTTATTTACCACCCACTTTTACAATTTACAGTTTCAATTACCACAACAATCTTCTTCAGAACTCTTCTATCTCCTAACTTCAACTTCTAAATTCCAATATCAATGTTTCATCTTTCTTCTTATCCAGATGCTATTTCCAGTATTCCTTTATCTTCTTCAAGAAGTATAATAATTACTCTTTATTGCATTGCCAAATGTATACCATACAAGACTAAATCATCCATGCACTTTACCACTGTTACACAATGCTTTACTTACCACCTTCTTGAAGTTGATGTTAGAAGATATGAGTTCTGAAGAAGATTGCTGGGGCAATCGAAACTGTAAACTGTAAAGGAGGATGGTAAATAAAGCATTGTGTAACAGTAGTAAAGTGCATGGATGATTTAGTATTATATGGTGAAAAAGTAGAGTATTGTGTTCAGTTTTCACCCAAAATCCTATGAGTAATGTATGACACTGTTTGACACCTTGTTTTCACTTAAAAATAATTCAAGCTAATTTTTTTTTAAAAAGCAATTTATTAATAGCTAATTTATTTTTAGTTAAATATTAGTTAAGTGGTCAGACATTGATCCGTTGAACAATCAGCAATTTTGCAAGGAGAAAGGGGAGCACTATTTACTGGAAGTGGACTGCCATTAGAATCATAAAACTGGTAACTGCTTTCCTTCTTTAAACTGCCATCTCGAAATGTAAATATCTAAATATAAAAATATTTAATAATATATATTATTACATACGAACATATAATATATACATATAACAATATATATAAAGATGTTAGAGCAGAGGTTATACTTTATTTATTTTAGTAACTTAAAATACTTGAACACTTTCAAGGCATTAGCTCACATTCATGAGTATCAATACTATTACAAATCAAACGTTAAATAAATTTAAAAGATCCATTATTTATTTATTTGAATCCTATTGGCCCTCTGATTAAAGTACAGAACCAATTTTGTTGTGGTATCTTTAATTTATTGTTAAAACAGGCAAACCTCACTATATATATTGCCACACACAGCAAGTTAGAGAAATCAATGGATGCCAGAAGGCTTGTGCATAAAATCCCCATCTAGTGCCTACTCATCCAATATCCCCAGACTAGTTTCTGGCTTATGGCCTTCATCAGTGAGAAGCCTTGGATCTGAGAGCACTGCATCTAGATCTTAAGATTTTATGCACAAATCTTCTACACATCTATTGATTTCTCTAGCTTGCTGTGTGTGGCAATATATATTGTACCATTTATTTATATATAAAGTACAAATTATTTTTTGATATTAGGTATTATAAAAAAAAAAAAAGAGAGGAAAGAAAGAAAGCGAACACGATCTTTATTTGTTTTAGCATAATGTTTTGAAAAGAGAAAAAAAAAAACGTACAGTGAAAGTTTAGTTTTTTTTTAGAAATAAGTTAACTAAAATAAATTCAATGTTGGAAAGTGCATATTGAATCATTGATTAAAATAGCGAAAAGAAATTTCAAAAGGCGAAAGATTGTTATCAGAAACAATTTTCTGATGGTAATTAAAAATGGCCGAAATTCTTAGCGGAAAACAGACTTTGTAAAAAAGAAAAGGAGAAGAATGTAGAAGTTTATAAAGTGGAACAAAGAAAAAGAAAGAACGTGCGCAGAGCTTCTAAAAAGAATCGAAGAGTATAAAAGGAGCGGACAGATTTGAAAAGGGGTCTTTTTACCTGGGTGTTCCAATAGTGCTGAGCATTTGGAAGTGTTTCATATTTCTTTTAATAAAATGTGTTCACTTAGATACCAGCTGAAATCGCTCGCCACGAGTGAGTAGAACGATATCGTTTGCCGACACTTTCTCTCGGAAAAGTCACCTAGATCGTCCTCGTGCTACCTAAATTAGATCGGAGATTCGGAAATAAAACTAAAAGAAAAAACAGCTACTGTGGACTACTCACTAACTGAATTGTACGTCGGGAAGATCGATGACCTACTTAATGTTGACTTACCGGTAAGTAAATGTACATAAATTTTTTTTACATAAAGCTTTATGAATAATGAATTGAATTGAAATATTATCCCATAAAATTTTCTTGGATCAGAAGATTTACGAACTGAGAAATGAACCAAAATGTTGCTACAGAAAATCAGACTAAATAATTAATACTCCAATATTCGACGTAGATTAATGAATTCATATGCACAATCCTTTCCAACGTTGTAATGTCTGTCTTAATCATAATTATTGAATGTTTGACGAGTTATAATAAATCTTTATTATTAACTTCACTTTCATTGTACGTGTCAAAAATTAATACTATTCTATGTAATTTTTTTTTTACCTTTAGTTATTTAAATTAGATCGTATAATTATTACCTTACGGGCTACAATATTTGACGCAGTCTCAGTGGGTCTAACGACCCTGGTGCCCTCAAGTAGAAATTAAAAACTGGTTCTGCTCACGATTGTACCCGGTAATCATTCTAGTCCGAAGTTGATCAGGAAAAATAGCTGTGTTAAGAATTAAAATACAATTTTTTTTTATGTTGATACAGTTTGATCAACTCACGCTCAAATATAAATTTGAGGCGTATAAGGGCCTAGTAATACGAAAAACGTTACAATGGCGACCCAACTCGAGGCTTACGAAAAAAAAAAAACCACGACCTGAGAAAATTTAAAAATGGCATAAAATTGAGAATTTAATGTCCGTAGCCGGAAAATAAATATGACCACAAATAGTGCGCAAGTCTAAAAAGTTATTGCGTACGATTACAAAAGTTTTTTTTTAGAGTAGGATTTGAAATAAGGACTATATTGAAAGAAAATAATAGCTTATAAATTATTAAATAATAAATAAAACCGATCAAAGGTAAGAAATGACGGTAAAGGTAGAGGGGGATGGGAGATTATAGGGTGATAAAAGAGAGGGGTGTCGGTGAACGAATTTATTAGCAAAGCAAAATAAAATATTAGATTTATATCGTAAAAAAAATTGATAGCGTTAAGATTTTGTTTACTGTAGCAAAAATAAGCAATACGGCCATATATGAAATTGAGAAATAATAAAAATACACAAAATATGGCAGAAGGCGCGGAAGAATTAAAAGAGGGTTTGGAACCCTTAATAAAAAAACTATTATACGAATGCATGACAGAATTCAAAGAAGAGATAAAAAAAGAAATGGCACAGATGGTCAGAGAATTGAAAGAAGAAATAAGGGTAGAAATTAAAGAAATGAAAGAAGAGTTAATAAAGGTAGTAGATGAGAAAATAGCTAAAGGGTCACAGAGCACAGAAGTGGTAGAATTGAGATCCGATAAACAAGAAAGCAAAGAGATAAAATTCATAGAAAATAGAGAAAACGTGCCGAGTGCAGTAAACCCCTTTTTGAAATTAAAAATTTTCCATGGACAAAATGGAGAATCACCGATGGAACACTTAAACAGCCTGCAGGGGTACTTCGTGATAAACCCCATGTCGGAAGAAGTTAAACTAACGCTGGCAGTTAATCATTTACAAGGGACGGCGCAAGCTTGGTGGGAATCCTTGTTTAAGAAACCGAATAACTTTACACAGTATGGTCAAATATTAATCAAATGCTATTGGAACGAGGACCACCAAGAACGAATTAAGAATAAAGTGGCGCAAGAGAAATGCAGAACAGAAGAGCGTTATGTACCATTTTTTTCGAAACAAGTAGCGCAACTACGAGCGCTGACGGAGTGCAAATTAACAGAAAAACAGATTATCAAGATTAAGCGGAAAAATTTTCCCGATCCAGTAGGGCATCTGTTGGTAAGTACCGGATGTGAGACAGTAGAGAGAATGGCAGAATTGCTTAGTGCTTACGAGAATGACAACACTGGAGAAGAGACGAGTCCTAAACACTTCGACAAATTACCGAACCAGAAGGGTCGGATACAACTGAACACTATAGTGTTGACTAATAGTGCTGGAAATCAAAGGAAAAATAAGGGGTCCCCAACTAAGAATAAAGGGAAGGGAATCCGTGCAAGACCTCCAGAAATAGACGAAAAAGTTAGGAGTGAAAATAAATACAAGAGAGAAGACCTTGATATAAAATGGAGAGACTGGTGCGAGCAATACAGAGAGGGGTTCGATCCTTGTCACCTCCGCCATCAACCAGTTATAGTGATAGATAACATTGAGAGATAGAGTGGGCCGGATAACACCCTGCAGATCTCGGATGTGCCTCGGAAAAAACGAAAAGAAATAATGATATGGCTGGTGTGAACGTAAGTCACAAGTATTTGACCGGGTAGGCGGTCACTAAAGAGGGAAAAAGCATAACCCCAAGTCCTAGTATGCAGTATGTAACATAAGACTGTCTTTAAACGCTCATCAGTCTATTTCTAGCAGAGATCCCGATATTGGGGAGGACAGACCAGGTTGCCACGAGCCTGTAAGACTCAAAACGATGAGCAACGCTCGTTTGTGCTTATAACTTGGGGTCTTTAGTGTTACTATTACGATTAAGCGGAGAGGACACAGATGAATGTGGAAATATTTTACATTCCCGCCGAACGTCGCTTGTGGAATGAGTTCACACAATATATCAGCGCGATAATAAAACAAAACACACGAATATGGGCATGAAGACTTCTTAAGAATAAAATTAGTTTAAACCTACATTTTATTCTCATTCCCCTGCCCCGGTGGTATTGTACCATTTATTTATATATAAAGTACAAATTACTTTTTGATATTAGGTATTATAAAAAAAAAAAAAAGAGAGGAAAGAAAGAAAGCGAACACGATCTTTATTTGTTTTAGCATAATGTTTTGAAAAGAGAAAAAAAAAACGTACAGTGAAAGTTTAGTTTTTTTTTAGAAATAAGTTAACTAAAATAAATTCAATGTTGGAAAGTGCATATTGAATCATTGATTAAAATAGCGAAAGGAAATTTCAAAAGGCGAAAGATTGTTATCAGAAACAATTTTCTGATGGTAATTAAAAATGGCCGAAATTCTTAGCGGAAAACAGACTTTGTAAAAAAGAAAAGGAGAAGAATGTAGAAGTTTATAAAGTGGAACAAAAAAAAAGAAAGAACGTGCGCAGAGCTTCTAAAAAGAATCGAAGAGTATAAAAGGAGCGGACAGATTTGAAAAGGGGTCTTTTTACCTGGGTGTTCCAATAGTGCTGAGCATTTGGAAGTGTTTCATATTTCTTTTAATAAAATGTGTTCACTTAGATACCAGCTGAAATCGCTCGCCATGAGTGAGTAGAACGATATCGTTTGCCGACACTTTCTCTCGGAAAAAGTCACCTAGATCGTCCTCGTGCTACCTAAATTAGATCGGAGATTCGGAAATAAAACTAAAAGAAAAAAAAGCTACTGTGGACTACTCACTAACTGAATTGTACGTCGGGAAGATCGATGACCTACTTAATGTTAACTTACCGGTAAGTAAATGTACATAAATTTTTTTTTACATAAAGCTTTATGAATAATGAATTGAATTGAAATATTATCCCATAAAATTTTCTTGGATCAGAAGATTTACGAACTGAGAAATGAACCAAAATGTTGCTACAGAAAATCAGACTAAATAATTAATACTCCAATATTCGACGTAGATTAATGAATTCATATGCACAATCCTTTCCAACGTTGTAATGTCTGTCTTAATCATAATTATTGAATGTTTGACGAGTTATAATAAATCTTTATTATTAACTTCACTTTCATTGTACGTGTCAAAAATTAATACTATTCTATGTAATTTTTTTTTTACCTTTAGTTATTTAAATTAGATCGTATAATTATTACCTTATGGGCTACAATATTTGACGCAGTCTCAGTGGGTCTAACGACCCTGGCGCCCTCAAGTAGAAATTAAAAACTGTTTCTGCTCACGATTGTACCCGGTAATCATTCTAGTCCAAAGTTGATCAGGAAAAATAGCTGTGTTAAGAATTAAAATACAATTTTTTTTTATGTTGATACAGTTTGATCAACTCACGCTCAAATATAAATTTGAGACGTATAAGGGCCTAGTAATACGAAAAACGTTACAATATATAGTGAGTTTTTGCCTGTTTTAACAACAGTTATACACAAGCATAAGAGGAGGTGATCATGTGATGTTTATTATCTTTAAATTATGTATAATAATGGAATATGTATGAAAATAAAATCTTATTTGTGTTATACCGCATACTAGATTTTTAAAATTTGCCAACCTTTCAATGAAATAACATTCATTCTTTTCAAAACTTGTGTTGTAATGAAGAACTGTTTTTCTCAAATAATAACCAGATTGTGACTGCATGTGTATTAAAAACATTTATTATTATATACATATTATTATTAGATAGTTTTTCAATATTAATAGGAGATGGATTAATATTTTTAAAACTTTCTTTCAGTTTACAATCGATTGATTTCTTAAAATTGATTTTAGAACAAAGAAACAAATAACGGGTTTCCATAATGCTGGGATACATTGTACTTTTCCACATCTATTTAAATTATCTGGCCTTTTTAAAATTTCAATAAACTCTTATAGTTCTTAAATCATATTTTCCTACATAACATTAATATTTTAATATTATCAGTCAGGGGTATGACCAATTTCTAAAAAAATGTGATAATTATAAGACATGCTTTAACCTGAATCAAATGTGGCTTGAAAATTTTATAATAGTCAAGCAATATTATTTTGCTGATAGAGGGAGCTCTGAAACCACAACACATGATAGCGACTTTTATAAAGATAAGAATGGCTTATCTTTAACCTAAATTTCTATTTATATAGGCCAATCTGAAGTATCCTGATTTGGGAGTGCTTATCTTTATAAAAGTCACCATCACATGTTGTGGTTTGGGAGGTCCCTCTATTGGCAAAACAACATTGCTTGACTATTATCAAATCAAGGCACATTTGATACAGGTTAAAGCCTGTCTTATAAGTATTTACATATACTTCCTGTCTGCTCTGCAAAATTACAACTCTAATAAAATGTGATGTAAACGATGATGTAATTAAGTTTTGATTGAAGGCATTACTCTGACACCAATATACCTATTTGATTGACATACATAGCTTAATTGAACATTGTAAATAAGAAATTTCATAGATGTCTTGGTATTTTAAAAGTATTTAGTCTTTAGGTTTATGGAAAAAATCACAAAGTTTTTTGCTAGTGTAAAAGGTAATCTTAATATTGAAAATAGACAGACATTTACTAATATTATCAATGACTTATTAATATAAGATAAAGCCTCTATGATTACTTGAAGAATTCTCAATTTCATCATCATTTTTTTTCCAGCTATCAATAAAAATAAAAATACTGATTCTTTGATAAATTATGAAATAAAAAAAAACATGTTTTGAATTAGCAGTGAGATTGAGAATAAAATAGTAAAAGGGAGAAAATGGGAATTACAATGTTTTTAGACAATAGAGGCATATAAAGAAGGATTAATACTAAATTCAGATATGAAACACTTAAAAGTAAATAGAAAAGGAATATTAGAATAAAAAATAGTTTGATTTAATATACAATAAAATAAAACACTGAAGTTGAAAATACAGGATTATTTTAAATAAGATTTTAGTTGCATCATATAATTGTAATATTACAGCAATGGTTTATAACCTATTTTGCCATGAATATGAGGGGAAATGTCGAAAGTATTAGGCCTAGATTAATTTAATTGTTTTTGTTACTACTGACAGCTTCTTCTTCAGCATGTTAAAGTGCTTATAGATACTATCATATAATTGTGAAAATCTTCATCATAATATATATATATATAAATCCAAGTCAGATGTCACATGACCTAATTTTAATAAAACTTGTATTTACAAATGTTATATACAGAGCTTGCAAAATAAGCTCTTAACAAGCTTGGAGAATATTCTCAACCCCAGACCTGTTTCTGCTACTGGCATCATCAGTGAGATGCCAGGATATTCAAGCACTAGATTAAAAATACCAGGACAAGCACAGCACTTTATCTAGTGTATAACTACTAAGTAAAAAATCTAAAAATTTCTGACATCCATATGTCTTCCAATCCAGCTATCTAACTTAAATAGCCATATGGGACTGAACTAAGTTCAGGATATCCCCAAAGCTTGCTAAGAGCTTATTTTGTGAGCTCTCTCAATATAATATACATATATGTATATAACAAAATAATTAAAAAAATCTGTCATATTAGTATTGTAGTCATGCCATTATGTAGAATTTTTTTTGTTAAAAAAACGAATTGTAAAGAAATTATAAAAAATATTGAAAATGTAACTAATTAAACTAGTGAGAAGAAATCGTCAGAACTATCATCATCAGTGTCCAAGAGTGTCAAATATGAAAACTGCATTTATTAAAAATGAGAAAAATAAAATTAGCTAAAAACAACTGTGGTTGGAAATCAATGCTTATTGGGAACAATTAATTGACATTATATATGATGGCATCCAATCAGTATAAAACGCCATAGAAAGTCAATAAATATTTGAATACATCTGTATTTACTAACATGCTTTATCATAAGATTCACAAACAGCCTATTTATGGACATGTCACTAACACAAGGCTGTTAGTTTCTAATGCGATGAGTACAATATGGAAGCCATAGTGCCACGAACATCAGGGCAATAATGGGTGACTGAGAGTATATTACAGACTATGTTTTTACACACATTGATCAAAATAAGACAATAAGAAGAATAGAAAAATTTCTAGAATGAAAAATAAAAGAAAGATCACTTTGGAATGATAAGCATGCATCATGAAACCTTTTAAACTCTGCAAATATGTTCAAGTAATTTAGAGTTTAAGAACATGTATGTAGCAAGGTTGATATCCCTGCTTTGTTAAATATATTTGTTTTTTTAAATAATCTCATATTTGGTGTTAAGTCACCTAACATCAATCATATCACCTACACTTCCACCTCACTTCAAGCAACTTAGACGTGAATCAATCAAGATGTATTGTTGATTTGAATAATCTGCTTACCTGTTGTTTATTCTTTTTTAAAAAATCTATCATTAGGTGTCATAGTGTCAAAGCCTTTGTGAAAAATGATTAATAAATTATTTCTTTTTCTCTAAGTCTCAATGTACATTAGTCCAATTTTTGTTTTTTAATTTTTTAAATTAATAAAAATGCGGATTGTTCAATTACATGTACTATTTTTGTTATTTTTTTTCTGGATTATTTTAATGTTCATAAATATAACATACCCCATTTTCTTTTTTAAAATGAATTTTTTTCTAAAACTATTCTTCTATTTTTATTAAAATAAATCACCAAAATAATAATCCCTCCTCTTCCCTAAGAAAAATAGCAGTATTTACACTGAGCCACAAAGTTGAGTTTGCTTCGGGCTTCATGAAGGTAAAATATGATTCTGCAAAAAATATTTTTCCAGCTGAATTACATAATTGATTATTAATTAATATTATTAATTTACAAACTGATAATTTAGAGCTGTTTTCAACTTTGCCTTAGACTCCTTTAGCATAATATTTAAATAATGTTTAAGAAAATCATATTGTAATTATTATTCCATATTGTAAAATCTTATAAGTTAGGCATTCTATAAATAAAAAAACTTGATAAAATACACTGGGATGTTACTAGAGGACGCTGAAGTTAGTTGAAGAATGAAGTCATGAAGCAATCATCCTGGAGAAACGGATTAGTTAATTATTTTGATGTGATATCAAAGATGTAAGACTTTGTTATATGTAATTTATTGTCTGCTATGATTTAAACTTTGTAAACTGTAATTTGCTTATAGGTTATTATTAGTTTAGTGGAAGCACATTTAGTTTTAATATATATATATATATATATATATATATATATATATATATATATATATATATATATATATTAAATATATGAAATTGGAACAGAAATAATTACATCTCTGGAAGCCATGTATAAACAATACTCACGTCAACAAATGTAAAAAAAATAAAATGAACGATTTATTCTTTAATATAGTTTGAAGCATTTACTTATAGATATTATTGAGAATAACTGCTTAAAATTATCATAAACTTAATTAAAGAATAGACAGTTCTTTAGTCCATTCTATTTTTAAATGCTTTTATGGAGGTTGATAAATCTGTTTGCTTGTTTGTTTATTTGTTAATTTATTAGAAGGCAATATAAAGATTTGTTGGTAGTTGTATACTTGGTGTAATGTGCCCACTTGATGGTGCTGATGCTTGCAAAAGCACAGAAATATGCTGTTTACGCAGACCAACCTACAGCTTATAGAACAGCTCTGTTCATATTAGCCATTGGCACACATAGATGCTGTTGCACGCTGTGCTTCGTGTCACTATTGGAAATAGCACACACTTCATAGATTGCTACTATAGGATTGAGGGTGTATGAAATTCATCAGATCATAAGTGCTTTTATGAGCATTCCAATTAAGGATCTACACCTTATCTGACATACTATTACATATTAATAATTGTAAGTCCATCACCACATTTCCCTACACATCTTGTAAGGTGAAAAGAATTGCAAAGGGGTATGTCATTGAAGCATTTCACATTAGTCACACAAAAAGGCATGTTTGTGGAAGAACAGCAATGAGAGTATTACAATAGCTGCCACTGTCTGTTGTTTTGAAAATCATAATCTTAGTTCACTTTGGATCGGCAAAACCATTGGACCATCCCCTGCACATTCCAGCACTACACATTGCCAGCTTGGTTCAGTCAAATTGGATGATTCTTTGGATTGGCAAAACCATCGGACTTTCCCCATGCATGCCAGTGCTATGCACTGAAATGTATAATGTAATTAAAAAATATAATTTATAAAATAATGTTTGTTCGGAAAGTTTTTAAAAATACTTTGAAAAATTTGCAAAGAGCAGACTGCAAAAAATTATCAGCCTGGTAACATTACATTTCATTATTTTTGCAAGCAACAGCGCCATCAAGTGGATGCATTATATCGAGTATACAACTACTGATTTTTTTCTTTCACTTTAAACATTTTAAAATTGATATTTACTATATTCAAATTCAGTATAATTTATTGATATTTTGTGCATTTGTTTAAAATGTCTATGAAAGTGATAGGACACATTAATTTTTTAAATAGATGAGTTTTTATTAACGGGAATTCCAGAAATTAATCAAGTCAAACCTTATTTTTTATGACAAAAGATTGACTTAATTAATTTCTGGATATCCTATGCTTTTATTTCAAGTTAAATCTAAAAACCTCAATTGTGGTTGAAGAAACAATTAAGTGAAATTCATTTATAATATAGTTTTGGTAAGCATTTTCTTTTTTTTAATTAAAGAAAAAAAATGTTAAACACTTTTCACTTAAAAAAGTATTTCAGATTTTTAATTACTTATATACACATATATGATGATGTAGGTATACATTTTAATTCATGGCAGAACTATCTAGTGATATATATATTGTGGACAATTGAAATCTTAAACTGAATTCCAAGAGATTGTAAAAGACCCAAAAAGAGACCACATGTGAGATGGATGGATGAAATAAGAAAGTGTACAGGGGTGATGTGTAGAAGAGAAGCTAAAGATTGGAGAAGATGGATTAAACTTGAAGAGACCTTCATCCTGCAGTGGATTGATAATGGTTGATGATGATGAATAGTTTAATAAATAACTTTTGGTAGAGTCTTTAAAAAAGATTATAAATACACATTTTTTAAATTCATAGTTGTTTTGTTTTATATATGTATGTGATTTTAATAATAAAATATTTTAAAATAATTATAATGATAATAAAAAAAAAAAAATTGATTTTAAATATTTTGTTAAAATAATTCTATAAAGCTGAATAAATAAATAATTTTAAATTTCAATTAAAATGTTTAAATTTAATCAGTTTTAAAATAATTATTAAATTTTTATTTTCTTTTATAAGTTAAATTTTAACACAAGAAATAAGAAACAACTTTCCAGTTATCAACCAATCAGAGTTAAGGATAAGGTTTTCACATCATATTGGTGGGGGGAGGGGGGTTGTTAGAAGTAGCAGACGATGGGGAAAAAAAATGGAACAAGTAAGTAAATTAAATGGTTTTATGAAATATTGGTAAAATTTATCTAAATTATAAAATATTTTATTTTATGCAACAGTAATAAGTTAATTAATCTTAATAGAATAAAAATAAAGTGCTTAAAAGAAGTTCAACAAGATGATGAAATAATCTAAACCAATTTCTTCGTCAAGGTCATAAGTCATAATTTGGGGAAATCGATTTACAATTTCAAAATGCTAGTATAGAAAAAGTTGCCAGTAGATGATATTATTATAAACAGAAAAAAGGAGAAGTATAAAAGTAATTCAATACAAGTAATTAAAAAGTGGACAATCATTCACGTAATTTTCGGTTTATTTCTGTTTTATTTACTTATTAAAAAACAAAACAAAAACGTAAGTGATAGTTTAATTTAAAAACAAACAAACAAATAAACCAAGATGAGTTAAACAAGAAAAGGTAGAGAACTTTAATATAGTGGATAATATAAAAGAGAAGTTGAAGAAAATAATTAGTGCTGCGAGTTGAAGTAATTAATACTGTTCAAATTAAAAATATAATAGTATTATTGAAGCATGGATATGTATAATATTTTAAAGCAGCATTAATTTTAATCAAGTAAAAAGAATAATAAATGTTTATTCATGAGAAATAGATAAAAGTATATATAATCAAGAGGACTCTCTTATTTATTCATTACAAGTTATATTAATTAAACAGCATAATACAGGAGAATTCATGAGGAGAAGATAATAAACTTAAGTCTGACAGATAGATTGAAAATTATATTACGAGATTCAATCTCAAGAAACTTACGTATATTTATCCTAAAGAAAATAAATTTGTATAGAAAATATAGGAATAAAATGAAGGATTTAAGTAAAAATGATTCTAAATCAATGCTTCAAGAATTAACATTTAAATATATATGCTTGACTTGATTGTTTGATTTGCCAGTTTTATTCATTTTTTTAAAATAATAATTGTGTATAAAAAACACTGATCTATAAATAATTAAAATTGTCTCAAGGAACAACTAACTATAACAGATCTCAGTTTACTATTAAGATACTGTTGGCAATTGTAGAAAAAAAAATATTGTTTATTTTTTTCTTCTTTGCAATTCTTTCTTACATCCTTTGATATGATAATAAATATTTCTTTGTACCTTAGGACTTTAAACTGTTAGGTTTGTCGGCTGTTCCAAAGGTCGTCTCTCCAACATTTTTAAAACGATGCAGTTAATTTAATCTTAAGTTAATTAAGTTAAATGATTATATGTATTAGTATATATTATATTTTATTGTTTGTTTTTAAGTTAATTTCAAAAAATATACTTAAGATGAGAACGTAAGAAGCGTGAGGAAAAGAGAAGATTAAAAATGGGGTAAAATAATACTTTTAAGTTTTATTATAGGATATAAAAAAATTAAATTAATTTATTGTACGCTCTAGTGTATGAAGTAATTAGTGTATTGTTATGTTTAAGAACAGAGAGATGGTAGTTATAATACTAATATATAAAAAAATGTATTGTAAAGAAAAAAAAATGAAAATATTAAATGTGTGAATGAAAAAAAAAATTGATCTCAGTTTTAATATAAGAAAGTAAACATTGACGATTGTCAAGTTATATATATTTTGTTTTGCAACACGTCATCATTAGAATAGTAAGAGAACAATTAATGGGAAGATAATATTGTAATATTGTTATGCTGATTTATAGTAATGATGGATGTTAGTAATACCTTGAGAGTTAAAAAATTTATCATTCCAGGATATAATTAATGTGATTAAATTATACTTTCCTGAAGAACTAATAGGAAAACGTAATGAGGTTAGTCTAAGTGACATCCATATATGTAGTTTAGATATCATAATGTGAGGAATTTCCATAAAACAAGAGGTGTTAAGATCCATAAGAGCTTAATGGAAAAGCCTGGATATTAAGGTAGCATTATGAAGAGAAAATGACTACTTGCCATGAGAGCACATCTTATTTAAAAGGAAAAGAAGGCCTCCATTTCATATTTGTAGTATTTTACTGTACTAAAAATCAGTTTCTTATCTAGAAATTTTTTTTTAATAATCAAGAAAAGTAAGGTAAACATAAAATATAATTGGATGTATTGTAATATCTTATCTAGTGTGGAAAATTGTGTATTATAAAATGGAAGTAAATGGATAATAAATGTTGTAATATTTAAGTAACTTTTGAATTGATACCAGATGGAAATATAATGAGACCAATGATGAAAATAAAAATAAAGAAAAAATGAATGGAATGAATTATTATCAAAGTGTAGTTTAATCTTGGTTCTATTATTTGTGTTAATCTTATAGTTTTATGTTAGAAAACTAACAAGATAACGATAAAGTTTTAGTATAGTTGTTAATAAGATTTATATGCATACAAACATATCAAAATTTATAAAAGAGTTGTATTATATGGAATGAAGTAAAAGAATAATACATTGTGTACTTAATAAAAATAATTAAAAATTGAACCCACATTCAAAACTAATAAATTACTATAAAACCAGAGCACGAAAGAAATATATAATGTATGTTAGTAATAACTAATTGGAAATTGATATAATAGACTATATTGATATAATTTAAAAGTTTAATTGCTAAGCAGATAGGAGTCAGCATTGTTCTCATTGATGTAAATAGTTATATAAAGATGTTAGTAATATATATATATTGCAACAGGGCAGGCATAATCAAACCCTGTTGCGATAATTAGAGAAATACGTATTCGTATATTTAACGCATTATTAAATATATATATATATCTTATTACTAACGTATTATTAAAAATATATATTACTTTACTAACAAAATTAATATTTACAGTTTGATGTACAATCAACGGTCATTTGCGTGGTTGTACAGAATTGATTTAGTTATTTTAATTAAAAAGAACTCATAGAAGAGGTATGGGGGGGGGGGTTATACACTTGCTCTGATTTTTTTCTCTCTTTTGCCAAACCCATCTATACACATTGCTATGTATATGTGTGCGTTTTTGAACCATTAAAAATGAAAAATTCACAAAATAAAAATAAAAAAATGTTTTGTTTGATAAACTTTTAAATAGATACATATTAAGTCAACAAAAGAACTTTAAATATCAAGATGGAAGTCTAATTTTGCAGAACAATGGAAGTAATTATTATAAAAATCGTGGAATGTCTAATACTAATTAAAGATTAATTGGAAAGAAATAGGTGTAAAAAGCTTTTGTGGGGCATTTTAACAAAGGCATACAGAATGTGAATGGAAATATAATTGAAAATGAATGAAAAGAAAGATAAATTTGATAATTAAAAAAAAAAGAATTAAGGATTAGTATAAGTTTGGAGGTAGAAGAAAGCGGACGGTCAACGTGATATACATTTTGATAAAATATGGTCAGGCTAGGGTAGAGGCTTCAACGTGCGGAGGGTCCGAATCCTTTGCCCCTAAATGTATAGCAGCTGCCGATAGCGGAGAAGAGACGTCAAGCCCGGAGAATTTGCCTCAATAAGCAACAATATTGAATCGCCAGAAGAGAAAGAAAATAAATAAATAAACAGACTTTAGCCATGGAACCCGAACTTCAAAGAAAAAAAAACAAAGTTCGTTCACCGACAAAGGACCGGAGATTCCATTTTCACCAAGAGGATTCGATCAATTCCCCGGGGAAACCAGGTATTTTCTTTCTAATTACATCTATATATGTCACTTTTAGTAAGCTTACTCCACAAATTTGGGAAAACTGTTTATTTGACACAATTGTGAACTTAAAATTTATTTTCTTTGCCCAGAGAGGTCAAACTATTTACTACAGAATTTATTAGTGTATAAATTAGTCCAATTAAATCTTCGGTGCAAAATACATATAATAGCATGTGTGTGTGTGTGTGTGTGTGTGTGTGTGTGGAAGTTTTGGCAAAAAGAGAAAGCAGCAAACAAAGAAAAAAAGAAAACTGATATGAATCTTTGATTTAAAAGAGAAAAGAGACACTAATTTAACTTAAGTAAATAATATTTTTTTTTTATACATACATAAATATCATAGCTAATAAATGTATATAAAATAAATGGTTTTTTTTGTTTTTGTTTTTATGTTATGAGTTTTTTTTTAAAAATAAAACAAAAAGAAGAGAGTTAGATCTACTGCCGGTAAATTTTACCACCAGCCCTGAGCAGAGCTAGTCCAGGGGCATTTCCATATTGGTATTCCAGTTCTCCCAGCATAATTCTTATAGAAATATGGGATTGGCGCTTGAAGTCATAAATTGATGCTCATAAATATGCTGGGGCAATAAAATGGAATAATTTAAGAATAAATATTTTTTTAAACCATTACGCATATACGTGTATCATTATATATACATACATGCAATCGTACAAGACTAAAATACATATGGAAAACGGCGAAATCCCGTTATAATATGTATATATTGTGCCCTTTTCTATAGGTCAGAAATAGCTCATCACAGCAAATTATTAAAAAAATTTAAATTTAGAATATGTTCTCTTGATGTGTTAATTATAGTGTATTAATAATATCTTAAAGATAAAATTTGAAGATAAATAAAAATATGTAATGCATAAAATTATGATAAATCACTTAAAAATAGTTAAGTAAAGCTAAAAATATTAATTACATATGGTTGCAAAAGCTGGCCATAATAAATAATGCAGCTATAAATATTTAAAAGTATGTTTAAAAGTTAAATTTTAATAGTTTAAACTTATAGTTAAGTAAATGTTATATTTAAAATTATAAATTATATTTAATAATTATAATTAATATCATATATTTTAAAAGTAAGCTTTATGGTAGTGAAAGTTATATTTAATTCTATATTTTCTAAATTATTCTTCCAAATTTTGTAATATTGTATTTTATTTAATATGACAGGTGTTGCAATTTATTATTTATTCCCAGACAGAAAATCGGAAACAGTCTGTCTTGGTTATATCAATCATGTGACTCGTATAATAAGGTTATACACACATGCTTGCTAGTATTTATTAGTAAAGTTCAAAATATTTTAAAATTGCATTATAGAATTGGATATAATTATTACCTATCATAAAAGCAAATATTAAGTTACTCGTTATAAATGTTTAAATAATGTAATAAAGATGAATACAGTTGATAAAAGTTAAATATTTTGTTTTAAAATAAACTAGATAAATTAAATATTAAAGATGGGATAAAATTTATTAAATATTGTTTTAAAAGTTATTTTAAATGTTTAATTAATTTAGTAAAGTAATAATTGATTTGGAATTAATATTTTAAATAATATTTTTAAAGTTTTAATATGTCATATTTTTTATTTTGAAATTTAATTGTGTAAAACTGTAACATTATGCAAATTTGGTATCAAATGAAAAGTAAGAATCAACCAATAGAATGACGTATTTTCTAGGATATAAATACCGATTCGCAGGGGGGGTAGCAGTGGTAATTAAAATGTGTTGATGATCGATGTAATAGTAATTTTAAAATTTTATTATTTTAGTCAATTTTTTTAGTGCTCTCCTATAATATATTTGCAAATTAATAGGATATTTTTATAAGTATTTGCAAAGAGAGCGTCATAATAAAAATGTTTAATAAATTCATTTTAATATGTGTTGCTAATTTTTAAAGTACTTTTTTACCAGGAGTACTCATCAAAGCTTGATCTACTTCGCAATAAAAATATGAAAATGCCAATAATTAAAATGTTTGTAATGGAAATTTTAATGAGAAATATAATAATTGTGAACTTAATATTGATAATATTAACACAAAGGACTATTCCAGTATATAAATTATTATTATGGACATTGTACAAGAAGCTTAATAGAAAAGCAATTTGCAAATTAAAAGTAAATTACACATTTTTTTTTATATAATGGCAAGATATTTTCATCAAGGATCGATAAGTATTATGATAAGTATATTTAGAATAATTTTATGAAAATACAATATTATAGGAGTAAATTTTATATCCTTTTTGAAAGAAACATTTAAAATACTTGCAAAAAAATTATCTTAAGTAAAGATTAATGAAGATATTCTAGAAAAGTGTATGTTATTAAAACCTGAACAATATATAGATTATACACATTCGTGAAAAATTATTTTAAAGCTGATAATTTAAACAATAATGAAACAACTGTAAATGGATAATAAATTGTAATAAATTTTACTAAAAGAAGAAACCTACAAAGAAAAGGAATATATGATAATAAATAAAAGTATGGAATTATGAAAATATTTATATTGTGCAAATAGTTTATCTGGATAATTCAAGCTAAGTCAAAGGGACAGATGCATCATCACCAGGCCAAGGAATACTATAGTATAGAAGCTTCACAGAATTATTTTTAAAAGTTATGTTTTGTTATGATTTTAATAGTCATCGTTCTGGACTATAGAAACCACAAACTATTATTCTATAACTTTTCCAGGATGGATTGATTATTATTTTATTTAATTTTTCAAGATTTTAAAAGATGTCATAATATTTTTTATTATTCATTTTTTAAAATCTGAGGTTTTCGTACCAGAAGAAGTACAACACTCACCGCAGGAAACATTTTGTCTTGTTCATTGTCATAGCAATGGAGGAGGTTGTAGAATTGCTCTTGAAGAGAACATTTAAAAAAAAACTCTTGAGAAAAATAAAAAAAACATTTTGAACTGATAAAGAAAATTTCGTTTCAGCTGAAGGTTAAGTAAATATGATTTTTGACTTATTTATTATTTTTTAAAATATAATTATTTTGGTTTATAAGAGTAGGAACATGAATATTAATTTATTGATAATATTATAATCTTATAATAGAATAATGTAATAATTTAAATAAGGACATTTAGTTACATTCAAATATCAGCCTTTCAAGCTAATTGTGCATACGCTTTTGCGAGTGTTAATAATAATAAATGAATACTTTCTCTCCAATACAAGATATAGTATTTATGCAGGAATAAAATGCACAATTAGCTTGAAAGGCTGATATTTGAATGTAATACAATTGTAAACATGGGCTATATAAAAATAAATACTTATTTACATAAGGACATTTAAATAAAAGTATGGATGTTTGTTTTCCAAGTATGCAATGTTGTATCTAATTGATGAAAAAAGAAGACTGAAAAAGTGATGATAAGTGAATATCACTTGGTAATAGTTAATGAATATTGATATATATATATATATATATATTGCAGATTGCCTATGAATTATAATGTGTGGAAGTATAAATGTTTAATTATATGTAACCGCATTTTGTAGAACATTTTTAAATTATGAGATTAGGATTTATTTTGAGAATATGCATACTGTAATTTTATACTAGTAATATAACACAACATAATGATAAATATTTATATGATTCTTTTAAAAACTTTCATATTATTGGATGTTCAAGGTATTTATATGACTAGTTTGTATGTGTTTAGAATATAGAATAAGAAAGTAAGCAGACTTTTCTTGTGGATTAGTGAGATCACTCTAATTATAATGGAATCTTGTTTATTATTTTTGAATATGCAAGTTAGTATTTGTCGATATAAGATGTGATAAATCTTTTAGGAAATAATGATAAGATAGTGGCTTGGTTGTAATATTATGAACATGAACCCCGGAGATATTAACATAGGATGTAATTAGGGAATATGAATAGTATTTTATAATCTTAGTGGATATACAGTACAGTTAACAATGCCCTGTGACAGATATATTTATTTTGGACAGTGTCCATTTTCTTTAAGTATTGATGTTTTAATAAAGCTGAAGGAATAGCTTTAACATCAATGATAATATCGGAGGTCATTAGACAGAATAGGTCATGCCTCTATTTCTTATAGATACACTGTGCCATTGTATTTTTCTCCAATATGTGCTATGAGTTATAATCTAGTTTTTCTTCTCTTGCCTACTCATCTTATCAATATCTAGATTTCCAATGTAACTACATCGTACATTATAGTATATTTTAAAAGAAATAATAAATAATTTAGAGTTTAAGATATGCTATCATTTGAATGAGATAGGTTCATTTACTTGTAAGAAGAAGTATAATTGGTATAAATTGGAATTGAAAATCCAACGGATCCAAAAAAAAAAGAATCATAAAATATGTTTAGATTTTTATTTTGGAAAATAAAAATAAATTTCAGAAATATAATATGTAAAACAAAGTTGCTTTTGGAAAATTAAACAACTTTTCAATATTTTATTTCATTTTAAAATGAGTATTGCATATTTTTAAAATACAATGTTTATAAAGTAAATCGATATAAACAATAAGCATAGGTAAAGTTTTATATTTAGTAAATAATAGGAAATATATCAGTAATTACAACTATATTGTATTAGAATAATAATAAATGGGATGTATTATATTTAGTAATCCCAGTGTAGTGAACAATGATATTTACACAATCTAATAATAAATTAACATTAGATATTTTATATAATATTTTCTTTTAATATTGCAAAATGAAATTGTTTATTTTTAAAAAAATCCATACTCACGATTAGTATTCTTATTTTGTTTTTCCATACTATGTTTCAATGGATGTTTTAAAAGGAAGCATCGTTTAAATAATAGTTAAAGATGATATATTTTAAAATAAGTATAAAAATGTAGTTTAATTAGAAGATTGATCTCAAAAAGATAAATAAAAATTGTATTGTTTTATTATTATTATTTTAAGTCAGAATGAAGACTTAAATAAATTCTCGATTGATTTTTTTATAACTAATTAATAAAAATGTAGAACGGTGCAGATTGAGGATATCCAGTGTAAATATTGTAAATAAATTATTGTACTTTAGTGTTATAATAAACTTTGTTAAATTTGTTTTCAAAAAATTTGTGTGTCCTGACTGTTTCATTTTCCCACTACACTGCATGAAATACATAGAATAATTGAATCAAACATAATATTTTTGCACAGAGATAAATAAAAAATTATTTTAAGAATTTGAATATTTTTCTTGGAATTTATTTACTTAGGCAATACATTTTTACATTATCTTATGGTCATAAATTGATTATCATAATAGTACATCAAATTACATGCTATCCATTGCCACACATATGTTTGTCAGATTATAAATGCTACCACATTTTCTTACATTATTATATGAAGATAAAATAATATATTATAGTATATTATTATTTTTTTATGGTAATAAAAGATTATAATAAAGAGAAAAGATACATAAAATTTAGTCCATCCAATGAAGAATATTATTATTATTATTATTATTTATTTATTATTATTATTAGTTAAGTGTAGTAGAGTATGATATAAAAATCCCTTCTCATGTTTTACTACAGTGATTTTAATTAACTTGAAATAGTTTTATGAACCTGAGATTTTATTGAGCTAAATTATTATAAATAAAAGATTAAGATTTAATTATTAGTTTAATCTTAATGAGTAGGATTTATTAAAGTCATAAGAATACTATAAGTGTATTTATTTGAGATAGTAATAGGGGGGGGGGATAGTGTTCTTATGCCATTGAGGTAGTATCCTGTGGGATATTGGCTCAATGTAATCTTTCTTGTCACCTGTATTTTCACTTCCAAGTCTCATGAAATAATAAATATTTATTTATTTATTTTATAAACTGAACCTTTTCATTATATTGATAGTGGAACATTTAATATTAATGCAAGATATTTTATTTATTAATTATTTGCATTTTAACAAACGTAATTATTAACTGAGCTAACCCATTTTATTTTATATGATATTGCCCTGGAGGTGAGATGCACAAAGGCAAGGATAGAATATATATATATTAAAAATCAGTCATATATCACATGACCTATATAGCTTGTATTACCAATATGTAATATATAAAGAGCCTGCTACTAGCTCTAAACAAGCTTAATTATTTTTTTTTTTTTATGATAAATGCTACAAGAGAAAATACATGAAGCTTTTATCTATGATGGTCTCCATCCCCAGACCAGTTTCGAGATATGGCTCACATCAGTGAGGAGCTAGGACATAAGATTCAAAATATTAACTCAATGGCATCAGCTAAGATGTTTGTGAATATTAAAACTCATAAAGATGGTTTTCCTTTAAGATTTATTTTTGATTTTACAGGTAGTGTTGTAGAGGGTATTTCTAGATTCTTGAATAATTTTTTTAAAACAATTTGTTGATTTTGGTCAGTACACAGTTTCTTCTTCTTTTGAGGCTTTTGATAAGATTAATAATTTTAAAATGGAAAGTAATTGGGTATTTGGAAGTTTAGATATTGAAAATATGTATCAGTCTGTTAATAGGTTAAGCAGTATTGATGTTCTTTTGTCTGTATTGATTAAGAAAAGTTCTTTATCAAAAAATAAAATTAAGGTAATTAAAGATTTGCTTTTGTTATTGGAAGATTCTATGTATTTTACTTATAGAGGTAATTTTTATAAGATTAAGGAAGGGTGGATAATAGGTTATATTATTTCTCCTTTAGTATGTTCAGTTTATATTAGTTTTATGGAAGAGGAAATTATTATTAAAAAGAATTGTTTATATGTAAAATTATTTGTCAGATATGTTGATGATTGTTTATTTGTAGTTGAGAATGATAAATTGAAGGAATTTGTAAATGAGTTTAATTGTTTTGATCTTTCTATAAAATTTGTGTTAGAAGGAGGGGGGTTAGATTTTGGTAAGTTAAAATTTTTAGATCTTTTGGTGATTAGAAATATAGAAACTAATTGTTTATTGTGCAGTCATTTAGTTAAAAGTAAAAAATTAAGATCTATAATTAAACCTGATAGCTATCAGTCTGTATCTCATAAAGTAGCTGCTTTAAGGAATTATTGTCATAGAAATATTAAATTAAATAAGTCTAGTGGGGTAGCTTTGTTTCAGAAATATCAATTTTATAAAGATTATTTGAGTGTTGGATACTCTGATAAATTTGTTAAAAGTATTTTATTTAATAGTAATATTTGTAAGGATGTAAAGGTTAAAGAAAAATATGATTTTATTTCTTTGCCATTTAAATTGTCTTCTTATAAAATTGTGTGTAGAAATAGTAAATTGTTTGGAAATAAGAAAATTGCTTGGAAAAGGGGTGTTACATTGAATAATTTATTAAATAATACAAAAGAAGTTTTTGATAGAAAGACTATTCCTGGTGTGGTATATTTTATTCCTTGTTTATTTTGTAAGAAGGTTTACATAGGTCAGAGTAGTTTGAGTTTAAATGAAAGAATAAAGGTTCATAAAAGTAGAGTTAAAAATAGATATCTTAGTTCTGCTTTGTATGTCCATGAAAAAGATACAGGCCACAATATTGATTTTGATGAAGCTAAGGTTGTCTTCTTTGAGAGAAATGATTATTCTGAAGCAATTAACTTATTTAAGAGTTCTTTTAATATTAAGGGTGGATGGGAAGTGAATGGATTTGTGGGTAGTTTTTAATAGTATATATAATGTGTGGTTTTTTTGTAGTTCTTTACACTTGAGAAGTCTGCTTGTAGCAGTGAAACCTTAGGTTGTGTTTTAATATTATTTTTATGCTGGTCTGGTTTAATTTTAGATTTGGGGTAGTTTTGATTTTATATTGACTAGTTTAGCTTTATGCTTGTAATGTTTATATATATATATATATATATGTCCAAAAGATGGCGCTATACCAAAACCGCCGAACAAGTGTAAGATTTGTTTTACACAAACGAAAAAAAGAGTCAGAAATTAACTACCTCTTTCATTTGCTCACCCCCAGATCAGCTGATTTCAAGCTGGTTTGGTGGGGGGATAGAGTATAGAAACTAGATCTAAAACACTGACTCTCAAGTGTTTATGCAAAACGTTTCTATCAGATTGCAAGCGTGAATTTTTCAGACCGGTAAAGTCTTCAAACCCAGCCTAGCAAAACCAGATATTTATATGGGTCTGATCTCAGTTCAGAATCACCATATAATCAAAATCTCTGCAATATATATCATTGCAAGAAAACTTTAAAGGTACATTTATGAAAAACAAAAACAAGTTAATCACGTAACCTGCTATCACTTGTTATTTATGTTCAAAAGATGGCGCTATACCAAAACCGCCGAACAAGTGTAAAATTTGTTTTACATAAACGAAAAAAGAGTCAGAAATTAACTACCTCTTTCATTTGCTCACCCCCAGATCAGCTGATTTCAAGCTGGTTTGCTATCCTCAGTGGGGGATAGAGTATAGAAACTAGATCTAAAACACTGACTCTCAAGTGTTTATGCAAAACGTTTCTATCAGATTGCAAGCGTGAATTTTTCAGACCGGTAAAGTCTTCAAACCCAGCCTAGCAAGCCAGATATTTATATGGGTCTGATCTCAGTTCAGAATCACCATATAATCAAAGTCTCTGCAATATATATCATTGCAAGAAAACTTTAAAGGTACATTTATGAAAAACAAAAAACAAGTTAATCACGTAACCTGCTATCACTTGTTATTTATGTCCAAAAGATGGCGCTATACCAAAACCGCCGAACAAGTGTAAAATTTGTTTTACATAAACGAAAAAAGAGTCAGAAATTAACTACCTCTTTCATTTGCTCACCCCCAGATCAGCTGATTTCAAGCTGGTTTGCTATCCTCAGTGGGGGATAGAGTATAGAAACTAGATCTAAAACACTGACTCTCAAGTGTTTATGCAAAACGTTTCTATCAGATTGCAAGCGTGAATTTTTCAGACCGGTAAAGTCTTCAAACCCAGCCTAGCAAGCTAGATATTTATATGGGTCTGATCTCAGTTCAGAATCACCATATAATCAAAGTCTCTGCAATATATATCATTGCAAGAAAACTTTAAAGGTACATTTATGAAAAACAAAAAACAAGTTAATCACGTAACCTGCTATCACTTGTTATTTATGTCCAAAAGATGGCGCTATACCAAAACCGCCGAACAAGTGTAAGATTTGTTTTACACAAACGAAAAAAGAGTCAGAAATTAACTACCTCTTTCATTTGCTCACCCCCAGATCAGCTGATTTCAAGCTGGTTTGCTATCCTCAGTGGGGGATAGAGTATAGAAACTAGATCTAAAACACTGACTCTCAAGTGTTTATGCAAAACGTTTCTATCAGATTGCAAGCGTGAATTTTTCAGACCAGTAAAGTCTTCAACCCAGCCTAGCAAGCCAGATATTTATATGGGTCTGATCTCAGTTCAGAATCACCATATAATCAAAGTCTCTGCAATATATATCATTGCAAGAAAACTTTAAAGGTACATTTATGAAAAACAAAAAACAAGTTAATCACGTAACCTGCTATCACTTGTTATTTATGTCCAAAAGATGGCGCTATACCAAAACCGCCGAACAAGTGTAAGATTTGTTTTACATAAACGAAAAAAGAGTCAGAAATTAACTACCTCTTTCATTTGCTCACCCCCAGATCAGCTGATTTCAAGCTGGTTTGCTATCCTCAGTGGGGGATAGAGTATAGAAACTAGATCTAAAACACTGACTCTCAAGTGTTTATGCAAAACGTTTCTATCAGATTGCAAGCGTGAATTTTTCAGACCGGTAAAGTCTTCAAACCCAGCCTAGCAGGCCAGATATTTATATGGGTCTGATCTCAGTTCAGAATCACCATATTTTTTTTTCATAAATGTACCTTTAAAGTTTTCTTGCAATGATATATATTGCAGAGACTTTGATTATATGGTGATTCTGAACTGAGATCAGACCCATATAAATATCTGGCTTGCTAGGCTGGGTTTGAAGACTTTACCGGTCTGAAAAATTCACGCTTGCAATCTGATAGAAACGTTTTGCATAAACACTTGAGAGTCAGTGTTTTAGATCTAGTTTCTATACTCTATCCCCCACTGAGGATAGCAAACCAGCTTGAAATCAGCTGATCTGGGGGTGAGCAAATGAAAGAGGTAGTTAATTTCTGACTCTTTTTTCGTTTATGTAAAACAAATCTTACACTTGTTCGGCGGTTTTGGTATAGCGCCATCTTTTGGACATAAATAACAAGTGATCGCAGGTTACGTGATTAACTTGTTTTTGTTTTTTCATAAATGTACCTTTAGAGTTTTCTTGCAATGATATATATTGCAGAGACTTTGATTATATGGTGATTCTGAACTGAGATCAGACCCATATAAATATCTAGCTTGCTAGGCTGGGTTTGAAGACTTTACCGGTCTGAAAAATTCACGCTTGCAATCTGATAGAAACGTTTTGCATAAACACTTGAGAGTCAGTGTTTTAGATCTAGTTTCTATACTCTATCCCCCACTGAGGATAGCAAACCAGCTTGAAATCAGCTGATCTGGGGGTGAGCAAATGAAAAAGGTAGTTAATTTCTGACTCTTTTTTCGTTTATGTAAAACAAATCTTACACTTGTTCGGCGGTTTTGGTATAGCGCCATCTTTTGGACATAAATAACAAGTGATAGCAGGTTACGTGATTAACTTGTTTTTGTTTTTTCATAAATGTACCTTTAAAGTTTTCTTGCAATGATATATATTGCAGAGACTTTGATTATATGGTGATTCTGAACTGAGATCAGACCCATATAAATATCTGGCTTGCTAGGCTGAGTTTGAAGACTTTACCGGTCTGAAAAATTCACGCTTGCAATCTGATAGAAACATTTTGCATAAACACTTGGGAGTCAGTGTTTTAGATCTAGTTTCTATACTCTATCCCCCACTGAGGATAGCAAACCAGCTTGAAATCAGCTGATCTGGGGGTGAGCAAATGAAAGAGGTAGTTAATTTCTGACTCTTTTTTCGTTTATGTAAAACAAATCTTACACTTGTTCGGCGGTTTTGGTATAGCGCCATCTTTTGGACATAAATAACAAGTGATAGCAGGTTACGTGATTAACTTGTATTTTGTTTTTCATAAATGTACCTTTAGAGTTTTCTTGCAATGATATATATTGCAGAGACTTTGATTATATGGTGATTCTGAACTGAGATCAGACCCATATAAATATCTGGCTTGCTAGGCTGGGTTTGAAGACTTTACCGGTCTGAAAAATTCACGCTTGCAATCTGATAGAAACGTTTTGCATAAACACTTGAGAGTCAGTGTTTTAGATCTAGTTTCTATACTCTATCCCCCACTGAGGATAGCAAACCAGCTTGAAATCAGCTGATCTGGGGGTGAGCAAATGAAAGAGGTAGTTAATTTCTGACTCTTTTTTCGTTTATGTAAAACAAATCTTACACTTGTTCGGCGGTTTTGGTATAGCGCCATCTTTTGGACATAAATAACAAGTGATAGCAGGTTACGTGATTAACTTGTTTTTTTGTTTTTCATAAATGTACCTTTAAAGTTTTCTTGCAATGATATATATTGCAGAGACTTTGATTATATGGTGATTCTGAACTGAGATCAGACCCATATAAATATCTGGCTTGCTAGGCTGGGTTTGAAGACTTTACCGGTCTGAAAAATTCACGCTTGCAATCTGATAGAAACGTTTTGCATAAACACTTGAGAGTCAGTGTTTTAGATCTAGTTTCTATACTCTATCCCCCCCTGAGGATAGCAAACCAGCTTGAAATCAGCTGATCTGGGGGTGAGCAAATGAAAGAGGTAGTTAATTTCTGACTCTTTTTTCGTTTATGTAAAACAAATCTTACACTTGTTCGGCGGTTTTGGTATAGCGCCATCTTTTGGACATAAATAACAAGTGATAGCAGGTTACGTGATTAACTTGTTTTTGTTTTTTCATAAATGTACCTTTAAAGTTTTCTTGCAATGATATATATTGCAGAGACTTTGATTATATGGTGATTCTGAACTGAGATCAGACCCATATAAATATCTGGCTTGCTAGGCTGGGTTTGAAGACTTTACCGGTCTGAAAAATTCATGCTTGCAATCTGATAGAAACGTTTTGCATAAACACTTGAGAGTCAGTGTTTTAGATCTAGTTTCTATACTCTATCCCCCACTGAGGATAGCAAACCAGCTTGAAATCAGCTGATCTGGGGGTGAGCAAATGAAAGAGGTAGTTAATTTCTGACTCTTTTTTCGTTTGTGTAAAACAAATCTTACACTTGTTCGGCGGTTTTGGTATAGCGCCATCTTTTGGACATAAATAACAAGTGATAGCAGGTTACGTGATTAACTTGTTTTTTGTTTTTCATATATATATATATATATGGCTGCAGAAAGGAGTTTGCTATTAACTGAAAGGAGACCCTTTGATTCCTCTTGGATGCCTTAAAGGAACCGAGCAGGGCAAATTCCTAATGTCCACTCCATACGTTCTTGTCGTTGCAGCTGTTATTACTATGTGATTATTCATATAGTATATGAACATGGATGGGCTGCTCACCAACATGCATTAGCCAGCATGGTGAGTTTATTGGCTTTTTACCTCTAAGTTTAAGATCAAGAAACACCATGGTCTTTCTTCTCAATGCCTGATAAGGCAGAATAAATGTTTGTGTAAATGATAAATATTTTTTCAATACATATATAAAATTATGACAGACAAAAATAAAGCATGGCCCTTATTCCCAGGAGGCTGTAAAGTCACCAAACAAGGCAGCAGTTGGTGGCCGAAGGCGGAGAGTGCTAAGAATCCCCTGATTGCAGACCCAGGCTGCCATTTGATGATGACTTTTTATTTAGGTACTTACAACTGCAGATCACTTTCAAGTGAAGGAAGATTGCAAGAATTAGAAGATGAACTGTCTTATATTAAGTGGGACATTATTGGACTTTGTGATGTTAGAAGAAAAGATGAAGAAACAATTGATTTAAAAAGTGGACATATACTCTATTATAAAGGTACACATATTGGAAATACAAGTGGAGTAGGATTCATTATAAATAAAAAGTGGAAGAACAATATTGTGGAGATTGATGGTGTATTGGACAGAGTGGAAAGATTAGTTATACAACTTAATAGCAGATACCAAATGGTATATTGGTGATTATTTATCTTTTCAGCATATATGTGTTGATGTATCAGTATTGTCAGGCAGTGAGGTGGATCATGCTGTTGAAAGTCTGTGCTCATATACCTATATTACATATATAGACACAAGGTATGTATTAAGCCTGTGTTTCACTTAATATTAGAAAAATAAATGTATGTGAATTTTAAAAGCCGTAAAAAAAAAAGAAATATTATAAATTTCTGAATAGTTGGGTTGAAAAAATGCAGAATTTAAGTATTAGAAATCTTGTGGCCATTTTTACGTTATTTATCAAGTAATGCGAAAGTTTAATATAACTTTCTTAAGAGCACATGTGTAATGTTTGATTCCCATCATGTTCAGAACTAAACGACTTGCAACTGCACCTGGTAAAGCTCTCGAGAATCAATTCAAAGTCAACAAGGTGTTAGGTAAATCAATCCCAGCTTTGTGTTTTCCAGTTTTCATGGCTTTCCAAGCTCCGCTTTATTGTACTTTGGAGCGCAGATTAAATGCATTTTTTTTATATCATTATGTCAATCATAAAAATAAATGAAATCATCAAAGACAAATTATGCAAAAATTGTAGCAGTACCGACACAAGAAGATGCCCTATGGAATGCTTAGAGTTTAAATCATAGAAACGATGTATCTAATATATTTCATCTTTAATTTCTATTACTGAGAAAGAATGATAGAAATATTATGTGATGCCTTATGTAGTAAGCGATATACCTGTCAAATACACCTACGAAAATGTAAACGTAAAATCAAGAATCAAATTACACTAAGAATGTTAAAGTACCATTTACGCGGATTTTTTCGACTCACGCCAATTGAGCCATCTCATTTTTGTTTCTGCTCATTATCCGTCTCAATAATCCAAACATCTTGACCTGTCATCGATCTTCATCGTACCAGTTTAAACACATGTTTTAAAAACATTTGGAGTTAATTGAAACACTTTTACTTGTTTATAAAATGTTTACGACCACTCGACTACATATATTTGTTTGCTTTCTTTTAATGTTTTAAAAGCACTCAAAGATTAGCAACTTAATACATAAAGATTTAAAAAAAATTATAAAGTATAATGATGTATTGGCAGTTAATTCATATTTTAGTGAAAATGTATTTCATAGATGAATCACCTATTACAAAATAACAAAATCTGTTAGAATTTTGCTTCACTAATCAAATAGGTAAAACATTAATTCATTTCAGTTGTAAGTAGATTACTAATACACACTTGGTGTTAGCTTTGTCAATCTTAATCTTTAACATTTTCTCAGTAATAAAAATCTTTATCCTAAAGCATAATAAATTAGACACATTTCATCTTTTTAATTTAATTTTATAAATAAATATTTGTGTTAAAAATCATATCTAGACTTTTTAAATATTGAAAAACTAGTTACCCAGAAAATAAAAACAAAAGACTTTATATATATAAATGATATAAAAAGCATTTTTCAGAAAATCAACAAATCTTTTCTATTTAATTTTTTTAAATTTGAATGAATAATACAATTTAAAAGATATCGTTTTCTAAATTCTTTTGTAAAATCACTTAAATAACTTTACATAATTTTTTATAATATATCTAAAAAGTTTATAACTCATAAATAGTTCTAACAATTTGTTTTACACAAAACATAGTCAAATCTATGTCAGATCTATTTTGCTAACATAATTTCCTTCTATGATCAAATTATTTTAGCAAAATAGATCTTGACATAGATTTATTATGTTTGTAAAACAAATTGTTAGAACAAACTTTTTTAAATTAATAAAAATTATATATATTTAAATTTTAAAGCAAAATTTGAACGTTTTTAAATTCAGGTTTGTTCAAAATTAAATAGAAAGATTTTGTTGATTCTCTGAAAAATCTTTTATATATATTATAGTCTTATTTTTTGGCAACTCAATTTTCAATATTTTTCAAAAAGTTCGGATATGTTTTTTGGCTTTTGAATATTTTTATTTATAAATTAAATTAAAAGAAATATAAATCTAATTTAAAAAATTTTTTTAAAAATGAAAGACAAAAACATTGATAAAAACAACGCAAAATGATATTACATTGAAATAATTGTATATGTTTTATCTTGATTAGTGAAAAATCAATTGTTGACATAATTGATTTATTCTTGAACCATATAGTTTTCTTTCATACAATATTGACAGCTACAAATATTGTCATTTTACTCTTTACAATTTTTATTTTATGTGCGCCTATTCAACGTAAACAAAATATTAATTATCAACATTTTTAAACAATGCATCTTTTTTCTAAATCTTTCCAAAAAATCTTTAAAAAATCTAATTTAAAATTGGTTTGATCAATTTTTAAGATTACAAGATATTTAGATTATTGAGGACGTGCAAAACAAAAATGGTATAATAAATTTTGAATTTTAGTGTTGTTTTTGATTTATTTTAGTTATATATTATTGCAGAAATATATTTTGCTGTATGTACAATGAAATTAAAGATGAAAATATAATGAATTTAATTTCAAACATTTTAAACTTAAAATTTCAGAATTCTGTGTATGTAGAGTAATGCTAAACAATTTTATAAACTATTTTTGATTTTTCTGTTTGAAATATATAAAAAATAATATTTAATTTATTTCAAAACATTGACAAAAACTACGAGCTTGAAAGCCAGAAAAACTCCAAAACGTTTAAAAGTATTTGCTATTTCTAAGACACTAGCGACACAATTTGACAAGATTTGGCAGTTCAAGCTGTATTCTAATTGGATGGGAGTAAACATTACACGTAATATAGTTATATTAAACTTTGCGTGATGAGGCATCAAATGGCCTGCCAGAAATTTTGTGACACTACGGCTTTCACATACATTTATTTCTAATATTGAGCAGAACTGCTACCTTGTGTCTATATATATATTATAGGGTATGTGGCTTTGGGCATAACACTGACACTGAAAAGGAATAAGTAATCACCAATATACCATTTGAAGTATCTGCTATTAAGTTGTATAACTAATCTTTCCACTCTGTCAATACACCATCAATCTCCACAATATGGTTCTTCCCCTTTTTTATTTATAATGAATCTACTCCACTTGTATTTCCAATATGTGTACCTTTATAATAGAGTATATGTCCACTTCTTTAAATCAATTGTTTCTTCATCTTTTCTTCTAACATCACAAAGTCCAATAATGTCCCACTTAATATAAGACAGTTCATCTTCTAATTCTTGCAATCTTCCTTCACTTGAAAGTGATCTGCAGTTGTAAGTACCTAAATAAAAAGTCATCATCAAATGGCAGCCTGGGTCTGCAATCAGGGGATTCTTAGCACTCTCCGCCTTCGGCCACCAACTGCTGCCTTGTTTGGTGACTTTACAGCCTCCTGGGAATAAGGGCCATGCTTTATTTTTGTCTGTCATAATTTTATATATGTATTGAAAAAATATTTATCATTTACACAAACATTTATTCTGCCTTATTAGGAACTGAGAAGAAAGACCATGGTGTTTCTTGATCTTAAACTCAGAGGTAAAAAGCCAATAAACTCACCATGCTGGCTAATGCATGTTGGTGAGCAACCCATCCATGTTCATATACTATATGAATAATCACATAGTAATAACAGCTGCAACGACAAGAACGTATGGAGTGGACATTAGGAATTTGCCCTGCTCGGTTCCTTTAAGGCATCCAAGAGGAATCAAAGGGTCTCCTTTCAGTTAATAGCAAACTCCTTTCTGCAGCCATATATATATATATATATGAAAAAACAAATACAAGTTAATCACGTAACCTGCTATCACTTGTTATTTATGTCCAAAAGATGGCGCTATACCAAAACTGCCGAACAAGTGTAAGATTTGTTTTACATAAACGAAAAAGGAGTCAGAAATTAACTACCTCTTTCATTTGCTCACCCCCGAGATCAGCTGATTTCAAGCTGGTTTGCTATCCTCAGTGGGGGATAGAGTATAGAAACTAGATCTAAAACACTGACTCTCAAGTGTTTATGCAAAGCGTTTCTATCAGATTGCAAGCATGAATTTTTCAGACCGGTAAAGTCTTCAAACCCAGCCTAGCAAGCCAGATATTTATATGGGTCTGATCTCAGTTCAGAATCACCATATAATCAAAGTCTCTGCAATATATATCATTGCAAGAAAACTTTAAAGGTACATTTATGAAAAACAAAAAACAAGTTAATCACGTAACCTGCTATCACTTGTTATTTATGTCCAAAAGATGGCGCTATACCAAAACCGCCGATCAAGTGTAAGATTTGTTTTACACAAACGAAAAAAGAGTCAGAAATTAACTACCTCTTTCATTTGCTCACCCCCAGATCAGCTGATTTCAAGCTGGTTTGCTATCCTACTAGATCTAAAACACTGACTCTCAAGTGTTTATGCAAAACGTTTCTATCAGATTGCAAGCGTGAATTTTTCAGACCGGTAAAGTCTTCAAACCCAGCCTAGCAAGCCAGATATTTATATGGGTCTGATCTCAGTTCAGAATCACCATATAATCAAAGTCTCTGCAATATATATCATTGCAAGAAAACTTTAAAGGTACATTTATGAAAAACAAAAAACAAGTTAATCACGTAACCTGCTATCACTTGTTATTTATGTCCAAAAGATGGCGCTATACCAAAACCGCCAAACAAGTGTAAGATTTGTTTTACACAAACGAAAAAAGAGTCAGAAATTAACTACCTCTTTCATTTGCTCACCCCCAGATCAGCTGATTTCAAGCTGGTTTGCTATCCTCAGTGGGGGATAGAGTATAGAAACTAGATCTAAAACACTGACTCTCAAGTGTTTATGCAAAACGTTTCTATCAGATTGCAAGCGTGAATTTTTCAGACCGGTAAAGTCTTCAAACCCAGCCTAGCAAGCCAGATATTTATATGGGTCTGATCTCAGTTCAGAATCACCATATAATCAAAGTCTCTGCAATATATATCATTGCAAGAAAACTTTAAAGGTACATTTATGAAAAACAAAAAACAAGTTAATCACATAACCTGCTATCACTTGTTATTTATGTCCAAAAGATGGCGCTATACCAAAACCGCCGAACAAGTGTAAGATTTGTTTTACACAAACGAAAAAAGAGTCAGAAATTAACTACCTCTTTCATTTGCTCACCCCCAGATCAGCTGATTTCAAGCTGGTTTGCTATCCTCAGTGGGGGATAGAGTATAGAAACTAGATCTAAAACACTGACTCCCAAGTGTTTATGCAAAATGTTTCTATCAGATTGCAAGCGTGAATTTTTCAGACCGGTAAAGTCTTCAAACCCAGCCTAGCAAGCCAGATATTTATATGGGTCTGTTCTCAGTTCAGAATCACCATATAATCAAAGTCTCTGCAATATATATCATTGCAAGAAAACTTTAAAGGTACATTTATGAAAAACAAAAAACAAGTTAATCACGTAACCTGCTATCACTTGTTATTTATGTCCAAAAGATGGCGCTATACCAAAACTGCCGAACAAGTGTAAGATTTGTTTTACATAAACGAAAAAAGAGTCAGAAATTAACTACCTCTTTCATTTGCTCACCCCCAGATCAGCTGATTTCAAGCTGGTTTGCTATCCTCAGTGGGGGATAGAGTATAGAAACTAGATCTAAAACACTGACTCTCAAGTGTTTATGCAAAACGTTTCTATCAGATTGCAAGCGTGAATTTTTCAGACCGGTAAAGTCTTCAAACCCAGCCTAGCAAGCCAGATATTTATATGGGTCTGATCTCAGTTCAGAATCACCATATAATCAAAGTCTCTGCAATATATATCATTGCAAGAAAACTTTAAAGGTACATTTATGAAAAACAAAAAACAAGTTAATCACGTAACCTGCTATCACTTGTTATTTATGTTCAACAGATGGCGTTTTACCAAAACCACCGAACAAGTGTAAAATTTGTTTTACACAAACGAAAAAGAAGTCAGAAATTAACTACCTCTTTCATTTGCTCACCCCCAGATCAGCTGATTTCAAGCTGGTTTGCTATCCTCAGTGGGGGATAGAGTATAGAAACTAGATCTAAAACACTGACTCTCAAGTGTTTATGCAAAACGTTTCTATCAGATTGCAAGCGTGAATTTTTCAGACCGGTAAAGTCTTCAAACCCAGCCTAGCAAGCCAGATATTTATATGGGTCTGATCTCAGTTCAGAATCACCATATAATCAAAGTCTCTGCAATATATATCATTGCAAGAAAACTTTAAAGGTACATTTATGAAAAAACAAAAACAAGATTGATTCTGAACTGAGATCAGACCCATATAAATATCTGGCCTGCTAGGCTGGGTTTGAAGACTTTACCGGTCTGAAAAATTCACGCTTGCAATCTGATAGAAACGTTTTGCATAAACACTTGAGAGTCAGTGTTTTAGATCTAGTTTCTATACTCTATCCCCCACTGAGGATAGCAAACCAGCTTGAAATCAGCTGATCTGGGGGTGAGCAAATGAAAGAGGTAGTTAATTTCTGACTCTTTTTTCGTTTGTGTAAAACAAATCTTACACTTGTTCGGCGGTTTTGGTATAGCGCCATCTTTTGGACATAAATAACAAGTGATAGCAGGTTACGTGATTAACTTGTTTTTTGTTTTTCATAAATGTATCTTTAAAGTTTTCTTGCAATGATATATATTGCAGAGACTTTGATTATATGGTGATTCTGAACTGAGATCAGACCCATATAAATATCTGGCTTGCTAGGCTGGGTTGAAGACTTTACTGGTCTGAAAAATTCACGCTTGCAATCTGATAGAAACGTTTTGCATAAACACTTGAGAGTCAGTGTTTTAGATCTAGTTTCTATACTCTATCCCCCACTGAGGATAGCAAACCAGCTTGAAATCAGCTGATCTGGGGGGTGAGCAAATGAAAGAGGTAGTTAATTTCTGACTCTTTTTTCGTTTATGTAAAACAAATCTTACACTTGTTCGGCGGTTTTGGTATAGCGCCATCTTTTGAACATAAATAACAAGTGATAGCAGGTTACGTGATTAACTTGTTTTTTGTTTTTCATAAATGTACCTTTAAAGTTTTCTTGCAATGATATATATTGCAGAGACTTTGATTATATGGTGATTCTGAACTGAGATCAGACCCATATAAATATCTGGCTTGCTAGGCTGGGTTTGAAGACTTTACCGGTCTGAAAAATTCATGCTTGCAATCTGATAGAAACGTTTTGCATAAACACTTGAGAGTCAGTGTTTTAGATCTAGTTTCTATACTCTATCCCCCACTGAGGATAGCAAACCAGCTTGAAATCAGCTGATCTGGGGGTGAGCAAATGAAAGAGGTAGTTAATTTCTGACTCTTTTTTCGTTACACTTGTTCGGCGGTTTTGGTATAGCGCCATCTTTTGGACATAAATAACAAGTGATAGCAGGTTACGTGATTAACTTGTTTTTTGTTTTTCATAAATGTACCTTTAAAGTTTTCTTGCAATGATATATATTGCAGAGACTTTGATTATATGGTGATTCTGAACTGAGATCAGACCCATATAAATATCTGGCTTGCTAGGCTGGGTTTGAAGACTTTACCGGTCTGAAAAATTCACGCTTGCAATCTGATAGAAACGTTTTGCATAAACACTTGAGAGTCAGTGTTTTAGATCTAGTTTCTATACTCTATCCCCCACTGAGTATAGCAAACCAGCTTGAAATCAGCTGATCTGGGGGTGAGCAAATGAAAGAGGTAGTTAATTTCTGACTCTTTTTTCGTTTGTGTAAAACAAATTTTACACTTGTTCGGCGGTTTTGGTATAGTGCCATCTTTTGGACATAAATAACAAGTGATAGCAGGTTACGTGATTAACTTGTTTTTTGTTTTTTATAAATGTACCTTTAAAGTTTTCTTGCAATGATATATATTGCAGAGATTTTGATTATATGGTGATTCTGAACTGAGATCAGACCCATATAAATATCTGGTTTTGCTAGGCTGGGTTTGAAGACTTTACCGGTCTGAAAAATTCACGCTTGCAATCTGATAGAAACGTTTTGCATAAACACTTGAGAGTCAGTGTTTTAGATCTAGTTTCTATACTCTATCCCCCACAAACCAGCTTGAAATCAGCTGATCTGGGGGTGAGCAAATGAAAGAGGTAGTTAATTTCTGACTCTTTTTTCGTTTGTGTAAAACAAATCTTACACTTGTTCGGCGGTTTTGGTATAGCGCCATCTTTTGGACATATATATATATATATAAACATTACAAGCATAAAGCTAAACTAGTCAATATAAAATCAAAACTACCCCAAATCTAAAATTAAACCAGAACAGCATAAAAATAATATTAAAACACAACCTAAGGTTTCACTGCTACAATCAGACTTCTCAAGTGTAAAGAACTACAAAAAAACCACACATTATATATACTATTAAAAACTACCCACAAATCCATTCACTTCCCATCCACCCTCAATATTAAAAGAACTCTTAAATAGTTCTTCTTTTGATTTCATTTCTCTCAAAGAAGACAACCTTAGCTTCATCAAAATCAATCTTGTGGCCTGTATCTTTTTCATGGACATACAAAGCAGAACTAAGATATCTATTTTTAACTCTACTTTTATGAACCTTTATTCTTTCATTTAAACTCAAACTACTCTGACCTATGTAAACCTTCTTACAAAATAAACAAGGAATAAAATATACCACACCAGGAATAGTCTTTCTATCAAAAACTTCTTTTGTATTATTTAATAAATTATTCAATGTAACACCCCTTTTCCAAGCAATTTTCTTATTTCCAAACAATTTACTATTTCTACACACAATTTTATAAGAAGACAATTTAAATGGCAAAGAAATAAAATCATATTTTTCTTTAACCTTTACATCCTTACAAATATTACTATTAAATAAAATACTTTTAACAAATTTATCAGAGTATCCAACACTCAAATAATCTTTATAAAATTGATATTTCTGAAACAAAGCTACCCCACTAGAATTATTTAATTTAATATTTCTATGACAATAATTCCTTAAAGCAGCTACTTTATGAGATACAGACTGATAGCTATCAGGTTTAATTATAGATCTTAATTTTTTACTTTTAACTAAATGACTGCACAATAAACAATTAGTTTCTATATTTCTAATCACCAAAAGATCTAAAAATTTTAACTTACCAAAATCTAACCCCCCTCCTTCTAACACAAATTTTATAGAAAGATCAAAACAATTAAACTCATTTACAAATTCCTTCAATTTATCATTCTCAACTACAAATAAACAATCATCAACATATCTGACAAATAATTTTACATATAAACAATTCTTTTTAATAATAATTTCCTCTTCCATAAAACTAATATAAACTGAACATACTAAAGGAGAAATAATATAACCTATTATCCACCCTTCCTTAATCTTATAAAAATTACCTCTATAAGTAAAATACATAGAATCTTCCAATAACAAAAGCAAATCTTTAATTACCTTAATTTTATTTTTTGATAAAGAACTTTTCTTAATCAATACAGACAAAAGAACATCAATACTGCTTAACCTATTAACAGACTGATACATATTTTCAATATCTAAACTTCCAAATACCCAATTACTTTCCATTTTAAAATTATTAATCTTATCAAAAGCCTCAAAAGAAGAAGAAACTGTGTACTGACCAAAATCAACAAATTGTTTTAAAAAATTATTCAAGAATCTAGAAATACCCTCTACAACACTACCTGTAAAATCAAAAATAAATCTTAAAGGAAAACCATCTTTATGAGTTTTAATATTCACAAACATCTTAGCTGATGCCATTGAGTTAATATTTTGAATCTTATGTCCTAGCTCCTCACTGATGTGAGCCATATCTCGAAACTGGTCTGGGGATGGAGACCATCATAGATAAAAGCTTCATGTATTTTCTCTTGTAGCATTTATCATAAAAAAATAAATAAAAAAATTAAGCTTGCTTAGAGCTAGTAGCAGGCTCTTTAGATATTACATATTGGTAATGCAAGCTATATAGGTCATGTGATATATGACTGATTTTTAATATATATATATTCTATCCTTGCCTTTGTGCATCTCACCTCCAGGGCAATATCATATAAAATAAAATGGGTTAGCTCAGTTAATAATTACGTTTGTTAAAATGCAAATAATTAATAAATAAAATATCTTGCATTAATATTAAATGTTCCACTATCAATATAATGAAAAGGTTCAGTTTATAAAATAAATAAATAAATATTTATTATTTCATGAGACTTGGAAGTGAAATACAGGTGACAAGAAAGATTACATTGAGCCAATATCCCACAGGATACTACCTCAATGGCATAAGAACACTATCCCCCCCCCCCCTATTACTATCTCAAATAAATACACTTATAGTATTCTTATGACTTTAATAAATCCTACTCATTAAGATTAAACTAATAATTAAATCTTAATCTTTTATTTATAATAATTTAGCTCAATAAAATCTCAGGTTCATAAAACTATTCTAAGTTAATTAAAATCACTGTAGTAAAACATGAGAAGGGATTTTTATATCATACTCTACTACACTTAACTAATAATAATAATAAATAAATAATAATAATAATAATAATATTCTTCATTGGATGGACTAAATTTTATGTATCTTTTCTCTTTATTATAATCTTTTATTACCATAAAAAAATAATAATATACTATAATATATTATTTTATCTTCATATAATAATGTAAGAAAATGTGGTAGCATTTATAATCTGACAAACATATGTGTGGCAATGGATAGCATGTAATTTGATGTACTATTATGATAATCAATTTATGACCATAAGATAATGTAAAAATGTATTGCCTAAGTAAATAAATTCCAAGAAAAATATTCAAATTCTTAAAATAATTTTTTATTTATCTCTGTGCAAAAATATTATGTTTGATTCAATTATTCTATGTATTTCATGCAGTGTAGTGGGAAAATGAAACAGTCAGGACACACAAATTTTTTGAAAACAAATTTAACAAAGTTTATTATAACACTAAAGTACAATAATTTATTTACAATATTTACACTGGATATCCTCAATCTGCACCGTTCTACATTTTTATTAATTAGTTATAAAAAAATCAATCGAGAATTTATTTAAGTCTTCATTCTGACTTAAAATAATAATAATAAAACAATACAATTTTTATTTATCTTTTTGAGATCAATCTTCTAATTAAACTACATTTTTATACTTATTTTAAAATATATCATCTTTAACTATTATTTAAACGATGCTTCCTTTTAAAACATCCATTGAAACATAGTATGGAAAAACAAAATAAGAATACTAATCGTGAGTATGGATTTTTTTTAAAAATAAACAATTTCATTTTGCAATATTAAAAGAAAATATTATATAAAATATCTAATGTTAATTTATTATTAGATTGTGTAAATATCATTGTTCACTACACTGGGATTACTAAATATAATACATCCCATTTATTATTATTCTAATACAATATAGTTGTAATTACTGATATATTTCCTATTATTTACTAAATATAAAACTTTACCTATGCTTATTGTTTATATCGATTTACTTTATAAACATTGTATTTTAAAAATATGCAATACTCATTTTAAAATGAAATAAAATATTGAAAAGTTGTTTAATTTTCCAAAAGCAACTTTGTTTTACATATTATATTTCTGAAATTTATTTTTATTTTCCAAAATAAAAATCTAAACATATTTTATGATTCTTTTTCCTTTTGGATCCGTTGGATTTTCAATTCCAATTTATACCAATTATACTTCTTCTTACAAGTAAATGAACTTATCTCATTCAGACAATAGCATATCTTAAACTCTAAATTATTTATTATTTCTTTTAAAATATACTATAATGTACGATGTAGTTACATTGGAAATCTAGATATTGATAAGATGAGTAGGCAAGAGAAGAAAAACTAGATTATAACTCATAGCACATATTGGAGAAAAATACAATGGCACAGTGTATCTATAAGAAATAGAGGCATGACCTATTCTGTCTAATGACCTCCGATATTATCATTGATGTTAAAGCTATTCCTTCAGCTTTATTAAAACATCAATACTTAAAGAAAATGGACACTGTCCAAAATAAATATATCTGTCACAGGGCATTGTTAACTGTACTGTATATCCACTAAGATTATAAAATACTATTCATATTCCCTAATTACATCCTATGTTAATATCTCCGGGGTTCATGTTCATAATATTACAACCAAGCCACTATCTTATCATTATTTCCTAAAAGATTTATCACATCTTATATCGACAAATACTAACTTGCATATTCAAAAATAATAAACAAGATTCCATTATAATTAGAGTGATCTCACTAATCCACAAGAAAAGTCTGCTTACTTTCTTATTCTATATTCTAAACACATACAAACTAGTCATATAAATACCTTGAACATCCAATAATATGAAAGTTTTTAAAAGAATCATATAAATATTTATCATTATGTTGTGTTATATTACTAGTATAAAATTACAGTATGCATATTCTCAAAATAAATCCTAATCTCATAATTTAAAAATGTTCTACAAAATGCGGTTACATATAATTAAACATTTATACTTCCACACATTATAATTCATAGGCAATCTGCAATATATATATATATATATATATCAATATTCATTAACTATTACCAAGTGATATTCACTTATCATCACTTTTTCAGTCTTCTTTTTTCATCAATTAGATACAACATTGCATACTTGGAAAACAAACATCCATACTTTTATTTAAATGTCCTTATGTAAATAAGTATTTATTTTTATATAGCCCATGTTTACAATTGTATTACATTCAAATATCAGCCTTTCAAGCTAATTGTGCATTTTATTCCTGCATAAATACTATATCTTGTATTGGAGAGAAAGTATTCATTTATTATTATTAACACTCGCAAAAGCGTATGCACAATTAGCTTGAAAGGCTGATATTTGAATGTAACTAAATGTCCTTATTTAAATTATTACATTATTCTATTATAAGATTATAATATTATCAATAAATTAATATTCATGTTCCTACTCTTATAAACCAAAATAATTATATTTTAAAAAATAATAAATAAGTCAAAAATCATATTTACTTAACCTTCAGCTGAAACGAAATTTTCTTTATCAGTTCAAAATGTTTTTTTTATTTTTCTCAAGAGTTTTTTTTTTAAATGTTCTCTTCAAGAGCAATTCTACAACCTCCTCCATTGCTATGACAATGAACAAGACAAAATGTTTCCTGCGGTGAGTGTTGTACTTCTTCTGGTACGAAAACCTCAGATTTTAAAAAATGAATAATAAAAAAAATATTATGACATCTTTTAAAATCTTGAAAAATTAAATAAAATAATAATCAATCCATCCTGGAAAAGTTATAGAATAATAGTTTATGGTTTCTATTTTCCAGAACGATGACTATTAAAATCATAACAAAACATAACTTTTAAAAATAATTCTGTGAAGCTTCTATACTATAGTATTCCTTGGCCTGGTGATGATGCATCTGTCCCTTTGACTTAGCTTGAATTATCCAGATAAACTATTTGCACAATATAAATATTTTCATAATTCCATACTTTTATTTATTATCATATATTCCTTTTCTTTGTAGGTTTCTTCTTTTAGTAAAATTTATTACAATTTATTATCCATTTACAGTTGTTTCATTATTGTTTAAATTATCAGCTTTAAAATAATTTTTCAAGAATGCGTATAACCTATATATTATTCAGGTTTTAATAACATACACTTTTCTAGAATATCTTCATTAATCTTTACTTAAGATAATTTTCTTGCAAGTATTTTAAATGTTTCCTTCAAAAAGGATATAACATTTACTCCTATAATATTGTATTTTCATAAAATTATTCTAAATATACTTGTCATATACTTGTCGATCCTTGATGAAAATATCTTGCCATTATATAAAAAAAAATAAATGTGTAATTTACTTTTAATTTGCAAATTGCTTTTCTATTAAGCTTCTTGTACAATGTCCATAATAATAATTTATATACTGGAATAGTCCTTTGTGTTAATATTATCAATATTAAGTTCACAATTATTATATTTCTCATTAAAATTTCCATTACAAACATTTTAATTATTGGCATTTTCATATTTTTATTGCGAAGTAGATCAAGCTTTGATGAGTACTCCTGGTAAAAAAGTACTTTAAAAATTAGCAACACATATTAAAATGAATTTATTAAACATTTTTATTATGACGCTCTCTTTGCAAATACTTATAAAAATATCCTATTAATTTGCAAATATATTATAGGAGAGCACTAAAAAAAATTGACTAAAATAATAAAATTTTAAAATTACTATTACATCGATCATCAACACATTTTAATTACCACTGCTACTCCCTGCGTAATCGGTATTTATATCCTAGAAAATATGTCATTCTATTGGTTGATTCTTACTTTTCATTTGATACCAAATTTGTATAATGTTACAGTTTTACACAATTAAATTTCAAAATAAAAAATATGACGTATTAAAACTTTAAAAATATTATTTAAAATATTAATTTTAAATCAATTATTACTTTACTAAATTAATTAAATACCTTTAAAATAACTTTTAAACAATATTTAATAAATTTATGCCATCTTTAATATTTAATTTATCTATTTTATTTTAAAACAAAATATTTAACTTTTATCAACTGTATTCATCTTTATTACATTATTTAAACATTTATAACGAGTAACTTAATATTTGCTTTTATGATAGGTAATAATTATATCCAATTCTATAATGCAATTTTAAAATATTTTGAACTTTACTAATAAATACTAGCAAGCATGTGTGTATAACCTTATTATACGAGTCACATGATTGATATAACCAAGACAGACTGTTTCCGATTTTCTGTCTGGGAATAAATAATAAATTGCAACACCTGTCATATTAAATAAAATACAATATTACAAAATTTGGAAGAATAATTTAGAAAATATAGAATTAAATATAACTTTCACTACCATAAAGCTTACTTTTAAAATATATGATATTAATTATAATTATTAAATATAATTTATAATTTTAAATATAACATTTACTTAACTATAAGTTTAAAACTATTAAAATTGAACTTTTAAACATACTTTTAAATATTTATAGCTGCATTATTTATTATGGCCAGCTTTTGCAAACATATATAATTAATATTTTTAGCCTTATTTAACTATTTTTAAGTGATTTATCATAATTTTATGCATTACATATTTTTATTTATCTTCAAATTTTATCTTTAAGATATTATTAATACACTATAATTAACACATCAAGAGAACATATTCTAAATTTAAATTTTTTTAATAATTTGCTGTGATGAGCTATTTCTGACCTATAGAAAAGGGCACAATATATACATATTATAACGGGATTTCGCCGTTTTCCATATGTATTTTAGTCTTGTACGATTGCATGTATGTATATATAATGATACACGTATATGCGTAATGGTTTAAAAAAATATTTATTCTTAAATTATTCCATTTTATTGCCCCAGCATATTTATGAGCATCAATTTATGACCTCAAGCGCCAATCCCATATTTCTATAAGAATTATGCTGGGAGAACTGGAATACCAATATGGAAATGCCCCTGGACTAGCTCTGCTCAGGGCTGGTGGTAAAATTTACCGGCAGTAGATCTAACTCTCTCTTTTTTTTTATTTTTAAAAAAAAACTCATAACATAAAAACAAAAAAAAAAAAAACCATTCATTTTATATACATTTATTAGCTATGATATTTATGTATGTATAAAAAAAAAATATTATTTACTTAAGTTAAATTAGTGTCTCTTTTCTCTTTTAAATCAAAGATTCATATCAGTTTTCTTTTTTTCTTTGTTTGCTCCTTTCTCTTTTTGCCAAAACTCCCACATCTCACACACACACACACACACACACACATGCTATTATATGTATTTTGCACCGAAGATTTAATTGGACTAATTTATACACTAATAAATTCTGTAGTAAATAGTTTGACCTCTCTGGGCAAAGAAAATAAATTTTAAGTTCACAATTGTGTCAAATAAACAGTTTTCTCAAATTCGTGGAGTAAGCTTACTAAAAGTGACATATATAGATGTAATTAGAAAGAAAATACCTGGTTTTCCCGGGGAATTGATCGAATCCTCTTGGTGAAAATGGAATGTCCGGTCCGGTCCTTTGTCGGTGAACGAACTTTGTTTTTTTTTCTTTGAAGTTCGGGTTCCATGGCTAAAGTCTGTTTATTTATTTATTTTCTTTCTCTTCTGGCGATTCAATATTGTTGCTTATTGAGGCGAATTCTCCGGGCTTGATGTCCCTTCTCCGCTATCGGCAGCTGCTATACATTTAGGGGCAAAGGATTCGGACCCTCCGCACGTTGAAGCCTCTACCCCAGCCTGACCATATTTTATCAAAATGTATATCACGTTGACCGTCCGCTTTCTTCTACCTCCAAACTTATACTAATCCTTAATTCTTTTTTTTTTTTAATTATCAAATTTATCTTTCTTTTCATTCATTTTCAATTATATTTCCATTCACATTCTGTATGCCTTTGTTAAAATGCCCCACAAAAGCTTTTTACACCTATTTCTTTCCAATTAATATTTAATTAGTATTAGACATTCCACGATTTTTATAATAATTACTTCCATTGTTCTGCAAAATTAGACTTCCATCTTGATATTTAAAGTTCTTTTGTTGACTTAATATGTATCTATTTAAAAGTTTATCAAACAAAACATTTTTTTATTTTTATTTTGTGAATTTTTCATTTTTAATGGTTCAAAAACGCACACATATACATAGCAATGTGTATAGATGGGTTTGGCAAAAGAGAGAAAAAATCAGAGCAAGTGTATAACCCCCCCCCATACCTCTTCTATGAGTTCTTTTTAATTAAAATAACTAAATCAATTCTGTACAACCACGCAAATGACCGTTGATTGTACATCAAACTGTAAATATTAATTTTGTTAGTAAAGTAATATATATTTTTAATAATACGTTAGTAATAAGATATATATATATATTTAATAATGCGTTAAATATACGAATACGTATTTCTCTAATTATCGCAACAGGGTTTGATTATGCCTGCCCTGTTGCAATATATATATATTACTAACATCTTTATATAACTATTTACATCAATGAGAACAATGCTGACTCCTATCTGCTTAGCAATTAAACTTTTAAATTATATCAATATAGTCTATTATATCAATTTCCAATTAGTTATTACTAACATACATTATATATTTCTTTCGTGCTCTGGTTTTATAGTAATTTATTAGTTTTGAATGTGGGTTCAATTTTTAATTATTTTTATTAAGTACACAATGTATTATTCTTTTACTTCATTCCATATAATACAACTCTTTTATAAATTTTGATATGTTTGTATGCATATAAATCTTATTAACAACTATACTAAAACTTTATCGTTATCTTGTTAGTTTTCTAACATAAAACTATAAGATTAACACAAATAATAGAACCAAGATTAAACTACACTTTGATAATAATTCATTCCATTCATTTTTTTCTTTATTTTTATTTTCATCATTGGTCTCATTATATTTCCATCTGGTATCAATTCAAAAGTTACTTAAATATTACAACATTTATTATCCATTTACTTCCATTTTATAATACACAATTTTCCACACTAGATAAGATATTACAATACATCCAATTATATTTTATGTTTACCTTACTTTTCTTGATTATTAAAAAAAATTTCTAGATAAGAAACTGATTTTTAGTACAGTAAAATACTACAAATATGAAATGGAAGCATTCTTTTCCTTTTAAATAAGATGTGCTCTCATGGCAAGTAGTCATTTTCTCTTCATAATGCTACCTTAATATCCAGGCTTTTCCATTAAGCTCTTATGGATCTTAACACCTCTTGTTTTATGGAAATTCCTCACATTATGATATCTAAACTACATATATGGATGTCACTTAGACTAACCTCATTACGTTTTCCTATTAGTTCTTCAGGAAAGTATAATTTAATCACATTAATTATATCCTGGAATGATAAATTTTTTAACTCTCAAGGTATTACTAACATCCATCATTACTATAAATCAGCATAACAATATTACAATATTATCTTCCCATTAATTGTTCTTTTACTACTCTAGTAATGACTTGTTGCGAAACAAAATATATATAACTTGACAATCGTCAATGTTTACTTTCTTATATTAAAACTGAGATCAATTTTTTTTTTCATTCACACATTTAATATTTTCATTTTTTTTCTTTACAATACATTTTTTTATATATTAGTATTATAACTACCATCTCTCTGTTCTTAAACATAACAATACACTAATTACTTCATACACTAGAGCGTACAATAAATTAATTTAATTTTTTTATATCCTATAATAAAACTTAAAAGTATTATTTTACCCCATTTTTAATCTTCTCTTTTCCTCACGCTTCTTACGTTCTCATCTTAAGTATATTTTTTGAAATTAACTTAAAAACAAACAATAAAATATAATATATACTAATACATATAATCATTTAACTTAATTAACTTAAGATTAAATTAACTGCATCGTTTTAAAAATGTTGGAGAGACGACCTTTGGAACAGCCGACAAACCTAACAGTTTAAAGTCCTAAGGTACAAAGAAATATTTATTATCATATCAAAGGATGTAAGAAAGAATTGCAAAGAAGAAAAAAAATAAACAATATTTTTTTCTACAATTGCCAACAGTATCTTAATAGTAAACTGAGATCTGTTATAGTTAGTTGTTCCTTGAGACAATTTTAATTATTTATAGATCAGTGTTTTTTATACACAATTATTATTTTAAAAAAATGAATAAAACTGGCAAATCAAACAATCAAGTCAAGCATATATATTTAAATGTTAATTCTTGAGAGCATTGATTTAGAATCATTTTTACTTAAATCCTTCATTTTATTCCTATATTTTCTATACAAATTTATTTTCTTTAGGATAAATATACGTAAGTTTCTTGAGATTGAATACTCGTAATACAATTTTCAATGTATCTGTCAGACTTAAGTTTATTATCTTCTCCTCGTTAGTTCTCTTCTAACCTTATTATACTGTTTAATTAATATAACTTGTAATGAATAAGTAAGAGAGTCCTCTTGATTATATATACTTTTATCTATTTCTCATGAATAAACATTTATTATTCTTTTTTTACTTGATTTAAAATTAATGCTGCTTTAAAATATTATACATATCCATGCTTCAATAATACTATTATATTTTTTAATTTGAACAGTATTAATTGCTTCCAACTCGCTTAGCACTAATTATTTTCTTCAACTTCTCTTTTATATTATCCACTATATTAAAGTTCTCTACCTTTTCTTGTTTAACTCATCTTGGTTTATTTGTTTGTTTGTTTTTAAATTAAACTATCACTTACGTTTTTTGTTTTTGTTTTTTAATAAGTAAATAAAACAGAAATAAACCGAAAATTACGTGAATGATTGTCCACTTTTTAATTACTTGTATTGAATTACTTTTATACTTCTCCTTTTTCTGTTTATAATAATATCATCTACTGGCAACTTTTTCTATACTAGCATTTTGAAATTGTAAATCGATTTTCCCCAAATTATGGCTTATGACCTTGACGAAGAAATTGGTTTAGATTATTTCATCATCTTGTTGAACTTCTTTTAAGCACTTTATTTTTATTCTATTAAGATTAATTAACTTATTGCTGTTGCATAAAATAAAATATTTTATAATTTAGATAAATTTTACCAATATTTCATAAAACCATTTAATTTACTTACTTGATTTCCCATTTTTTTCCCCCATCGTCTGCTACTTCTAACAACCCCCCTCCCCCCACCCAATATGATGTGAAAACCTTATCCTTAACTCTGATTAGTTGATAACTGGAAAGGTTGTTTCTTATTTCTTGTGTTAGAATTTAACTTATAAAAGAAAATAAAAATTTAATAGGTATTTTAAAAACTGATTAAATTTAAGCATTTTAATTGAAATTTAAAATTATTTATTTATTCAGCTTTAT
>JAQFVV010001652.1:0-54831 GCA_028023455.1 Epiperipatus broadwayi | reverse complement strand
TATATATATATTGTAACCCATCAATCTTGTAACTGAATGCCCCAATCATTGTGGTGCCAAGAACTATAACCAAAAGCATATCGTGCCATCTACATTGTGCACCAAAGACTATAACCAAAATCTGGAGCATATCACAACAAACAAAATTAATGATATAACATGAAATTGTTATAATCTAATCTGGTCACAGCCAGGGTATACCACGAAGACCTATCATAGCAGTATGTGAAAATACATTAGACAAATTATAAGTATGTAATTTTATTATCCTTCAAACCTTAATTTGCGATTTTTCATTGCATGAGACCTTATGGCCAACCATAGACAAAGTGGTATAATTTGTGAAACTATTAAAAATTATGACTTTTAAAAATGACATGTATGATTTTGGTACAAATGCTAATCTAGGTATGAGCTTTGCAATAATAAATAAGCATGGAAAACTTGGGTTCTTTTCTTATAAACTTAAGTTTATAATTTAATAAATAACAGTGAGACTCTTGTTATATTGATGAATGACAATTATAACATTAAGCAAATAAATTCAATCATATCATTACTTGGAAAAATCTGTTTATAAGTTTATAAAATCAGTTAATTTTGTATTATGTACTAAAATCAACAACGCAAAGCTAAAATGATGAAAAAGGCAAATGGGATTTTATTGTATCTTACCCATCATAAACTACCAAGAACAAAAGCATTCAAATGTTTTTCTCAGAATATTACTAAAACTCATATCATGCTGTCAACGGTATATACTCCAATGTATGCTCTATTTCAGATATATGATTTTTGGTTTTATGAATGACAAATAGCAATGACACAGTAAATTTAATTATAAATCAACATTTATTTACAATTTTATGATTAACAAGTAATTGATGTTTAATGTAATAACTAAATACATAAATAAACAAATAAAATAAATAAATAAATTATCATTCCATTGGCTTCCTTCAATAACATATCATAGGCACAGTTTTATAAAGTCTAATCATACATTATATTACAATTTGATATAATTGATGTCTTGAGGAAATTATAGTAAAATTCAACATCAAATCATGAAATATCAAATGTGTCAGTTCCAGAAACAATAAACCTATACTATAGACCTATAATAATATAATAAATAATATTATATTTGCAGGAATTAGCTAATATGCAAAGAACCTTAATTAAGATAAATATTAATTAACAAACAGTTAATCATTATGAGGATAATTTATATAAGATGCCCTGCTACACTTGATGACTAAATTTATAAGTTATAATTATAAATGGAAGAAAATGATTTTAGCATATTAATACAAAATACTTTGCCCAAACTTACATTTATGAAGTAAAATGATATTCCTGTGGATGCATTCATCTACACATAGGAATCATACAACACTGAATGCCTTGTAGGTTTATAAACCATCATAAAGCAACAAATATAATTACACAATTCTGCGGATTAACCACCAGCACAGGAATGAGTGTAAAAATACAAAAAGTGGCAACTAATTAATCTGCGGATTAACCACCAGCACAGATTAATGCCATTTAACATTGTAAACCAATATTAATATTTACTTCATATTTAAAGTGCAAAAACCATACTCCTCAGTTATTCTGACCATTCAGAAAACACCAGCATTTCAGCAGATGTGGGTTCATACATAATGAAAAGTGTTTCAATAGAAAGGACAACCATCCTCCTCAGTTATTCTGACCATTCAGAAAACACCAGCATTTCAGCAGATGTGGGTTCATACATAATGAAAAGTGTTTCAATAGAAAGGACAACCATCCTCCTCAGTTATTCTGACAATTCAGAAAAACACCAGCATTTTAGCAGATGTGGGTTCATACATAATGAAAAGTGTTTCAATAGAAAGGACATCCAATATACTGATTTATTCTGCTTAAAATAAAAAAATAATAATAATGTAATACAGAAGACACAGGTATAGGAATAGAACTCTGGAAAGACTCTTAAGACACTTCATGAGAGGTTGACACACACCATAAATTTATTACTAATTCTCAAGCTTTTTCCGCAAGCGCTATTCCCTTGAATAAATATTTTATTCAATCCCATGAGTTTAATTTAAACACAGTAAAATATAAGTCATGAACTTCACATGTAAGTTCATATAACAATAAAATTAAAATCAATTCATTTTTACTTAAAAACATAAATTAAAGTGTACAACATTTTTGGAATACTAAATATGATCCGTGAAATCAATGTAAAACGTCTTGAACAATAAGTACACATTACACAAAGTAATAATTAGAAATTATAGCCGAATTCCATAGATGTAATTATATCCGTTCGTTCTAGTCATTACGAGCACTTTTAAAATTAATAAGTTTTACATGGGCTCCATGAACATGAGATAATTCCAAAAACATGACATGTAGAGTTTAAATGAAAAACGTTCTTCATAAGTTATTAAATTTTACATTTTTATATAGCATTTTTCCAAGTTTCTAATATCCAGGCTACAGTAATTTATTTATCCATATTTAAATTTAGAAATAATCATCAGAACAAAATAATTTAATAAATCAACATTGGCGATAGAAATCAAAAATAGTTTTAGTTAATTATTTAAAAACTGTTACTATTATTCAAGTAATAAACAAATCAAATAGTAAATACATTACTGTCGGTATATGATCCTTTAAGATAATCTTTTTTTTTTATTATCTAAGTGATATGCAGAAATATTAAACCAGCGTTTCAATAAAATTTTACATTTAAATTTGATTTTAAACTTCTTTTTTAAAAAAAAATAGTTTTCATATCCGAAAAACTTCTGCAACTAACATATCTGTTTAATGTTTCCAGTTTGTAGGTAATAAAATATTTCAAAAACATACTGACCTCCTGATATTGATTCTCTTTTTACAGCTAAGCATTCCGACATATTTTAAAATGCAGATATTGAGCAAATTATTAGCGATTTGATCCATTTGATTAGCCGACTTGAATAGACTTTTAAATCTAGCAACTCATATTATTATAAAATATCACCATTTTATCTTTAAATCCATATGAAAATTCTTGGTTAACTTGTTGGTTTATTAATTATTTTTTTAAAAATATGCTTAACATATTTTGCATACATTTTATTCTTACACCATTTTTTTTTAATATTAGAAATCACAGGAACACCATCCAGAACGCTCTCTTTAATCGCGCCCTTTTTTTTTTTTTTTTACACTGAAACGCACACGTGATTACTATATTTTTATCTAATAATTAAAAATTAGTTAAACAAATAGTTTTTGAATTTAATTTAAAATAATTTCCAATATCATTTTAAATAAATAAGAATTTTTTTTTTTTATTAATCACATTTTACTAAACTTAATGTATGTTGTCAATTTCTTAAAAGTTAAACATATTTAATCCAAATCAGTGGTTGAAAAAAGCAATTTTAAAAACATTAAAATAACACAGGCAATAAGCAAGGCAAATATTACGTATTCTCACCAATAAATTATATTGAATGCAAGTGAATAGTCTATTCAATATGCAAACCAAGCCAATCAAATCACCAAGAAGAAGACAGAGAAATTTTTATATAAGTTATATCAATCTTATATTTTATACTAAAATATAAGGTTACAATATATATATATAACCTATGGGGGAAAATGATAAAAAATAGCCAATACCTGCCCAGGACAATCGATCTGTACTTCCAGCTGATTGAAGGACAATAAGTTGGGCAAAACAAAATTGGAACCTAAAGAATTGAGGTTAATAAAAATATATATATAGCATAAGCCAAAAAGAATGCTGTCATCTAAGCTCAGTGCATTTATAAAAATATAAGTGTCATATGCCACAATAAGGAAAGATACAGGAGAAACCAATTACAATAATGGATCATTAAAATATAAAGCAATATTATTTATATCTTAAGAAAAGGAGACTTCTCAACTCACTCTAATACAAACTCAAGAATCTTGTTATTGCCAGCATATTACATTGAGGTTACATCTAAAATCATTCTCTTACAAACATATACTACCACTATCATCTTTCTTATCCATCTCTTAAGTATCTTATTGTTATGATCAAATAAAATATTATAATTAATCTTATAAAATTTAGAAATATTATCTTAAATCGTTGCCACCAAAGATTATCATCTTTGAAAATAGTTTCTTTTTTTAGCAAAATTATTTAAATAAGATGGTTTTTAAAACAAATTAGGATATCTCAGGGTAAAACAATTGATTTTAATCATAAAAAAATTCTTTAATTCTAAAGATCTATTCAACATAGAACATAATCCTAGTAAATAAATATGATATACACTTACCCCTAAATTAATGTCTTATCACAGTTATAATGATAATATTATTATTAATTTAAAATAAAACACAACATGACCTCTAGATTTAGAATAAGATAAATAATAAACTCCTAGGATGACATTCAGATATTGAAGCAGACAATCTTAGTTTAAGATTGAGCTTCATGGTTCTATCCACTTACCAAGTACTAACCTATGTTCCAACCTTATGTTCCATCCCACTCCTTTAGTTGTGTATATATATTTTATGTATATATTTGAGATGTGTGCTTAAAAATTATAAATTTTAACTTTTCAATAACTTTTTTTTATTATTAATTTTTAATTCTTTTTTATTAAAATACATAGGTGCAGCTCAGATATATATATATTACAGAAGCAAATATACTAACAAAATATTAATTTTATAAACAGTTTTATCATACTCATTTATAAAACTTTTTCTTTTGAAATTATTTTTTCTATTAAATTGTATACACTTGGGTCTCATTTTACGCGATAGATAGGTTCCTCGGAAAACATGCGCAAATGAAATCGTGCAAAAATAGACATAACTTACCTCGAAAAAGGAGGGATATGGACTGTGATTTTTCAAAAATCACGTAAAAGCAAAGCACCAACGTAAAATTACTTTAAAATTCACGCAAAAAAAATAAGGAAATGAAATATGACTAATAAAAAATTTCAAATTTGAAAAAAATTGATACAAGACAAACTTTTTTTAACTATAATATTTAATTTTATTCAAAACAATATATTTTTATGCATAATTTACAGTAATTTACATTTTTTATACACGTTTTAATTATTATCGCTATTCGCCGGTAAACAGGTTTGTTTGCAAACTGGTAAAAAATCAGATTCTTCATAAGAGGAAATACAACTAGCACCAACATCACTCTCATGTTGTGTTAATGGTTTTCTGGTGACAACATAATTAGTAATTAATCTAACAACTAAAAATTAAATTCTTATTTTTGTCTTTAATTTTCAATTTTAATTGTGCCCACGGCTATTACTCACCTTTTAAAAATAAATTTGTGGACATTAAATGATTAATAATTGATTACGTTCTTTTTTAAAAAGAAAAACAGAATGTGATTTAAAATGCAAAATTAACACACACAATGTTTGAACAAATTTACATTATAATCTTGTAAAATTTAATGTGTGTATACATAAAATGTGGAAATCATGATTTTAATTTCATTATTGCATAAAATCTTACTATTATAAAGCACTGAAAATATTGAAATTACTAAGATGAAAGTCAAATTCCAATAATGTGCTATTACTTTCAATATGACATAAGTGCACGAAATTTATTATTTAAATTAATAGCGCATTATCGGAGTTTGACTTCCAGAGAAACATGAATCGCATAACTTCAAAATTGCGTTAAATAAATCCGCATAAAAAGAGACCCAAGTGTATTTTATAAAATCCAAGATGAACGATGCAACCATTAATTCTCCAAAAATAATAAAAGGGTTAGGAATATAATATTGTTTTAATCTGGGGAAGGAATTTTTAATTAAAGTTTTAATAAAAATAAAATGGGGACTCAGATTAATAGATTTCACTTTTGTTATAAAACTTTTTGTCAAATCTATTTCCAATCTGGAAATAGATTTGAATAGATTTTTGGAACATTATTTCACAGGTGCATCTCCAAAAACAGTTGACAAAGAGAACTTAAGATTTTGTTAGATCTAAGATTAGATTTTGAGCTAGAAATAAGAAATTGAAGGCATTTTTCAAATACCTGAGAGGAGTATGAAATAGGCTAATTTTGACCACCAAAGGGATAGCTACTATTGAGAAAACTATGCATTTAACAGAATTTACACTTGTTTGAAATTTAAAAATAATGATTGAATAGAAGCCATCAACTTTCTGATTCTTATGGGTCTTCTTCTGCCACTGTACCAACCTGTTGCCCTAGAATGATGTAAAAGCCTGATGGAAAACTTTAGAATGCTAATTAGAAGCTTGCTGTTACCTAAGAACTTGCATGGATCATTTCAATTGCCCTGACAAGCTGACTTTTTAAAATGGACTCTTAAAAAATTGTGAGGTAATTATCTTCATGCCACCTAAAAGTTAATCTAGCCTAACTGATCTTATCAAGATTTATTTCATAACTGATTTAACTTTGTATCTTCCTACTATGTAAAAATGTTATTTGCTTTTAAATAATTTTTATAAATCTAATTTTCTCTCATATGCTATAACTTTCTTTAACTTTGGTGTGATCATTTCTTTAGATGAATTTATGATTTATTTTATTATAATTATGCCAATCTAAAGCAACCTGCAGAGCTCCATTTATAAAATCCTTTCTTTTTCTTTCTTTTAATTAAATTAGACCATGGATCCATGGAGTGAGGTTATTAATTATCCCTTTTTTAGATCTTAAAATGTATTATTAATCAATAAGCTTGGCAGATTGTTTTCCGAGTTAACTTGCTTTATGTTTTAGTATAAAAATTATTTGTCCAACTCCAAGTAGAATAAAGTGATTCTACCTGGATGAATTCAGAACCTTATTTATTTTTATAAATGTTATTTAAATTCTGAAAAAGGGTGACTTATTAGTTGTTTTTTATACAACTACTCTTAAAATATTAAATGCTTAAATATTTTAGTCGTTAACAAAATCCATGAAGGTGGGATTGAATTATACTAAATAGCAGAAAAGGAAGGGGTCAAATCTTAATGTATATTTTATGAAATGAAATCTTCCATATATATATATATATATATATATATAATAGTGTCATAGCGTATTATTTATCTAAATTATGGCATTTTATTTTAAAACAGCAAAACTTATTTTATGTTGTTAGTGACATTTATCAGTACTGGGTTACTGACATTCAGCTCATCTTCATGAATTTATATATGTGCTTCTAATTTGGGGGTTGCGACAGGATCGAACACATAGATTTCTCTTTATATCCTGTCCCATGGATAGTTGAGCTTCCGGAGACACTTTGTATTAAAAAGCCTCTGGCATTGGTGATTCCAGTACAGCCTGGGCCAGGCTATGCCTATCCAGACTTTATTTTTCATCCAGAAGCATGACTTTTTCTTGTTATATCTTCGCCATTATGCCAGTTCTGCCACTTCTTCATATTATTATTTCTTTTGCTTCATGACCTAGTTTTAATGATATAATATTAAAATTGTGCTCTGCTCAAAATATATATGTATATAAATGCTGAATATTATTAACTTTATTAATTTATAATGTTATTTCAATCTTATTATACAATCCCACCATCGTAATCTATTATTTCTGTATTTAAGAGTACATGCCTTGGGGAAAGATCAAGCGTTCTGTCTCCTAAAGGTTAATTAAAAAAATTTTCAAGAAATATTTTGTCATATAATCAAATATCACTTTTTCAAATGTATCTTATTTATATTCATTTTCATGACCAACAAGGTGTGAAAATAGTTTTTCTTTTATATGTAATGAATCTCAGAATGATCCCTGAAAAAATATGTTAGTCACCGTATTTCAAAACCGTAATCCAAAGCTTTAATAACAATCTTAAGTAATCTTTTAATAATTGATTGGCATCTTAATACCATACCCACCAAAGATGTGTGTTAATGTATCTACTATTTAGTTAATAAAAGAGCATATGAGAACCCTTAGCATGAATTTCAATATGCAATTGTCCACCATTTGGTAGACCGCTCATTCACACACACATTAATGTATTGAAACAGTATGATTTAGCCATCATACAGTTTCACCTACTATATATCATAGTAGTCTTCATTTTCTGACTTTGAACCTTAGAGGTGCACATATATAACTGTATACTAAGTAATTTAATATATATAAACATATATTTACATGTATATGTGTGTAATTGTATATGTGCACACATCTACTATTTTAAATGGTTGTATGCACAGTTGGTAATATTAGATAAATGTTTTATTTGCGAGAAATTGTATCTTTGCACATCTGATTGATATTATTATGTATAATGTACATGCCTTTATAATTTTATATAAAGATTTGGTTGTGATTTTAAGTTATTAAATTTGTTTTAAGCTGTGGACAATGTATATATATATATGAGAACATAGCTATGTATATATGTGAAGGTAACTGTAATGTAATCGGTTTGCTAAACATTACAAGTTTTCTAAATTATTTCCAAACTGTCTTTGAAGTTATTCAATTTACTAAATTGCTAGTATTCGCATATAGTAACTAAATTCAAAGGTAATTTTTTTAAGTGTATGCTAAATGTTGGCAGCTTGAATATCTTTGAAATAAAGAAATTCACTCTTTAAAAAAAAAAAATTCAAAGTTTATGGATCCCTCAGAATTACTTCACACTAAGCTGAAAAACGAACTTTATGGATCTTATGAAATAAAGTTAGAATCATTAACAGTCATTGACAGTGTCAGCCTGCAATAAATCCAGCCAGTTCTTTTGTAGTTGATAAAATTAGTGACTTCTTAAATTTTAAGGTTTTAAAATTAAAGATTGCGAATATGTTAATGGCTTGTTAAAGGTTAAAGAAAAAATAAAAACCCCAGTTTGAAATGAACAGTATTCCATTTTGCTTTACTCTCATGTTAACTTATATCCCGGCAGTGTGCCCAGTTTTATTATGGAGATTATGGAGATCAGTGGCTAGAGACCATCATTGCTGCCTGCTCAGTGGCAGAACTGTTTATGGAGATGAAAGACTTGAGCCCCAGCCTACCTGAAAGAATAGCACATAGAAAGAACAGCCAATGAACCAGCCTGTGTGTAATCCTGCCAAGCTGCAAGCCTTCATAGTCGAATAACCGGTAACAAATCCTCAACCAAGCTAATATAATGCTCTAGCAATTCTAAATCTTTCCTAAAGCTAGCTGTAAAATATAAGTAATGTGCACAAACTCTTAAACTTAAATCTTTTAAATAAATTAAACTATATTAAATAAGTGTATTCCTATTTGTATAATTTTGAACTCAAAGTAAAAAGCTAAATTGTAAATCTTGCCTAATCTCAATTTCCCTTAAATCTTTTAAATTCTACTTGTAAAAACATAATGACTGTCTTATTATTGTATCTATTCTCGTCTATACTTATGCCTATATATATATATATATATATATATATATATATATATATAAATATATATGTATTATATATATATATATATATATATATATATATAATTACAATGCATTTATTAATTTGCGCTATGCCTTCAGAGTGGAGATTACTAATTATTATAAACATAAAAAGATGCTTTTGTTCTCAAGTAAATTAATTCATGCTGCTTTTGGCATACTTCTAAATCTCCAGTCTAAACCTACTCTTATATATATATATTAGTTAAGCTGCTATCTTTTGGTTTAATATTTCATACAGGTTTGCTTATTAAAGGTCTGTTTAGTTGAATATGCGAGAGTGATATTGTAAAGCATATTGTCAGTAATTAGCCAAGTTTAAGTCCCAAATATGCTTTAGCCCTCCTTAGTTTATTATCATAGACTATGTGGCACAGTTTAAGTATGTTAATTTATGAACTGGTACATGGTAGTTTCGCAGAATGAAACTATAGATTTCGCACTTTACTAACTTTAATAATTAATATTTAAAGTGTTGTGAATGGGCTTTTATGAAGCATTTCGGTGCATTACACCTTGCTATTATATACTTATTAAGATAGGATTCGGTTTTAAGGGCCATCCTATTATTCCTAGTTCAGGCAGCTCTCTCTTGAATGGCCTACTGGTTTTAAGGGCCATTCCCATTACTTCTTTCAGAATTGGAACACTAGTATCCAGCATTATATATTAAGGCTGTTCGATCATCCAAACTAAATGTTCATATATGGCAAGCATCCAGTACCTGAGAACCAAGTTATCATTACAGAATCTCATGAGTAAAGGCACATTCAAGCCACCCTTCTGATGTAATTTGTGTAGCACTGTAATCTCAGAAGTTATGCTACAAAGTGCCAGTTCACCTGCTGTTATATTAATTGTTCGGCATTGATCTAGACTTCAGATATAGTTTATATAATAATATCTGCATAAAGGGCACATTGACTGCTCATTACATAATAATAAAATTAGATACACATTATATAAAGTGGATACTCTCTTAAGATTTAACCCTTAGCAAACCCAGTAAAAATGGCAGAGCATAATTTAGGCATCATTATAGATGTAGAAAACATTATTAATTTATAAAATGTTATAATAAAATGATTATGACCAAGTGCAATAAATCTTGAGAACTTGAAGTTCATTTGTTCACCATACCACCTGCGACTGGAATATCCAATACATTTAATTGTTGTTGTTTGTGTTTTTGACAAGATTAAATAATTTTAAACATATTAATATCTGATGTCTTATTCACTCTGTTTGTATTGAATAACTTTCCATAATTATTAATATATGCATTATATAACCAGCCATAAGTTGTGTGTGTGTTTAGTTAAGTTGCCAAGGGTTTAGTTAATTATTTCTTGAGTCTCTTACTCCACTCTTTGCTACTGTTGGCATGGGAATTAAAAGATTATGAGTGTGACTTCATATATGTCATTCATAGGGTAGTAAGTCAGGGAGTGTTGGTGAAGGAGATAAGGTGTGGTCGGATTTGAGGTCTCAAACCCTCATCTAGATCAGCCTTGGTATAATTTACCAAAACTCTCAATTTTGTTGCGTGAATGTACAAATATGACTGTTACAGTATGTATATAATTAATTCATATTATTAAACTATTTTTTTATTATCTAACTTAATTGAGTAGCTGAAATTCATTTTCTCCACTTCCACATGTACAACCATCCATATGCCTATTTAGTTTAGTCTTAATGTTAGTTAAGTATAATATGTCTAATTGTCTTCTCTGCTCTGCTAGTGGGCCGGAATTAAGAATAAATTCTCATGTACCATCATATATGTTATTCATTAGGTGTTAGATCTGAGGTTTAGGGAATGGGTTCGAATCCAGGTTGATCCCTGACCTAAATCTCGGGCTTGACTGGGTTTGAAGTACATTTTGTGACTTACAGCTCATGTTAGATGGATCAACATGTTTTGACCAGTACAGTATTAAGAATGGGTAAGAGATTTTATAGCCATTTTAAATACGATAGTAATTTAATTAAATCTCTTTTAAATTTCGAATATGTCCTATCATAATCTAAATTTATTATGGAATAATAAATGTGGTCTTTCTTAATTACGGAAAATGATTTTAAAATAAAAATAAACAAGCGCAGTGATCTTTTAATATGCAAAGTAAATTTGCTGAACTAATCTCAAATAATAATATGCAATTCTAATTTTGATTAAGCAAAATATCTTTCTTAAATGTAATTTTAATACTTAAATATAATTCTGTAAAATGATTCTTATATTAGTTACAAACTCTTAGAATAATTTATAATAATTTTATCATTATTAGATTTCTGATTAATGAATGGATGTGGACAAATGATTATAAATTTCTTAATAAGAAAAACAAATATTTACTTCACAGAAAAACAAATAATAACAAGTTACAAATATAACATATCCTTTAAGTCCATAAAGCCAATGGCTTTCACAAATATATCAGAAGGTTAAAAATTACAAATAGATTTATGAACAATAATAAATTTATCAAAGTGAAAATGATACAGTAAGTTAAAATAAACTTTCTATTACTTTAAATACTCAAAAGTTTTCATATATTAAAGCATTCACACAATGATAGTGTCCTTTTCATGATTAGGGTCCATTTTATGAATATTTAACATTACCTAAAGATGTAAGCTTACCAATCCAGTGATGAAGAAGTTATGAGAGAGATGTATATTGTTTATTTATGCCTAACATACAATTTAAAATTTTGAAGTTATATATTTATCATATTTATGTTCTGACTCAGCAAAGCTTAAATACAGGACCTACACCTCAACAATATATAATTTACATCTGAATAAACCAAGACTCCTACAAGAGATAAGTGTGACATTCCTCAATACCATGATAAAAACAATTATAATTGCCAGAATAAGGCCATGATAAAATATTACACATGTTTTACAAAATATATTTTCAACAACAAATTAAATCCATATTGAAATAACAGAATAAAGACAAAGTAAAAGTATGAAGGCTTAGATCAAAAATAAGTGCATATACATCTGAGGGCACTATGAAAAATGATCTAGCACATTGACATCAGTCAAGAAATGATGAGAATTCTCACCAAGTTGCCTTAAGCTAGAGTAAATCTAATCAACAATTTCCAAAATATCTATGCTAGCAATACAACAAATATAAGAGAGACTAATGGTCAATCTCTTTTAAAATAGTCTAGAAAACATGATAAAAACCATATGCTACAATCTCTAACAATACTGACAAAGTAAGAATTCCTAAATAAAGAGAGAATCTAAAGCCACAATACTATAATTAATAGATGTGAAAGATGGTATATAATAATTAATTAATGCTAAAATAGCTTAGTTAAAATTAAGCAATAATTATACAATACAATAAAATAAATAGTAATATACATCTATCTATACTGCATTCAGCATAATAATATACCACTTATAAAAATAAATAATTCACATAAAAACAACACATTATAAATTTAATCAAAAATTCTTTCTAAAATTAGCATATAAATCAGGTAAAAAGAATATGCATCTGAAATAAAAACATTATATGCAAAATTTCAAACATAAATGAAACATTAATTCTTTTACCATTCAAAATAAATAAAATAAAATAAAGTCCATCAGCTTCTTCTGTTGTTCTACCATTTAACCACTAAACAGGAAAAAGAATAGTCTATTTGGCCAAAAGGTTCAATGGACAGCAAATATATTCAACATACCTATATAACACAATTGAAATATAAAAGTCTCATAATTATCCTTATGTGAAAATCAATAAATTCTGCTAGCACAAAAAGTATAGCCATTTATTCAGCAGGTTTACATAGATTAAACAATAATATTTATTAAATTGTAGCAAAATATTGTTTCATACTTAGTTGGAACATTCAAAACTTTATCCTTTAACAAAATAACATTCAGCAAATCAATATGACTTTTTAAAACTATAGTGGTGGTTTCCATAGTAACACTAAGAGATAGTGAGAGAGTTCTAAGGCTTTCAAAAAATAATTCAAGAAATGTTCATTGAAATTCAATTTAAATATAATACTTTTAGAAATATTTTATATTTTCTTTACTAATATAAGTAACTTGTTTTACTATTTTAAAAACATTTCTTGCAACATATTCCAATAATTTGAATTAATTATTTTACCTATATGAGATCCAAGAAAATGTAATTGTTTTCTTCTGGTATAAATATACATAATAAATGAAACTTCTTTTATGCTATTATAAAATAGTAAATAATGTTTCATTAAAATAACAGCACAAATAATTGTCTATTTTAGCAGTATAATATAAAAATGTCAAATATTTTTCTTTCTTTTTTGTAAAAGGTAATGTAAAATCATAATATATTTGTCATAATAAAATAGTCTTTATTAAATGAAATTCAAAGTTCTTAACATGAAGTAAATTAATTTCAGATATTATTTTATAAAAAATGAGCATTTTCAGGAAAATAAGGATAAAGTTATTCAATACCTTTTAAACATTATTTTTATTGCTGCAAAGAGTTTCAAATATTTTACAGCAAATATAAGTATGAAACAGATATTTAAATATGTTTTGAAATTAATAACAGTCTATGTCATCATAGCAACAATGATAATATCTTTCAAAGTGTTTTAGTGTGCAAAGTTTAAATGTTAAAATTTTAAACATTGTAACAATTAACTACTTTTACCAATAAAGCTGGTGGCAATGAAGATTCCTTGTTTCTTCAAGTCCTATTAGATATTTTGCCTAGATAAGTTATGCTCTAGTCTAACATTACTTTAAGGTAAGAAAATAAAGTTTAAATAAATTACATTTGTGTATTAGATACTATAATTCTAAAACACAATGCAAAAAGTAAAAATTACTATTATTATGAAAGTGTGTACCACCAGAGTGTATGTTCAGATGTCAACTTTACCTATTTTTATAGCTTGAGTCTAGTGATCACTTTAAAACACTTTATTGACATTTAAATCTATGTCCTGTCCCTTTTATTGGTTCAAATTTATGTTCATCTGAAACTAAGAAAAGTTGCTAACTAAAAATGTAATTAATATTTAGCTTTTAAAATAAATTAATTTCTCTCTCTAGACAATGAATTTAAATATTTTTTGTTAAAATAATTATTTACCAATTTAAATTTTAAACAAAAAAATATTACATAAATGAAATTTGCATTATGCTTAAAATAAAATAAATATTACCCATAATATTTAATATATTCATTCATTCAGCTTTAATTTTAACCTATAAAAGTTGCTCAGAACATAATTTTATATTGACTTTTAAAATTAGATATTTAATACATAATTTAAAATAAATTAATATTAAAATTAAATATTACAATTATGAATTCATTCAAGTATTTATTTATCTACTGTTTTAAATCATGTCTTTAATTATTATCAGCTTTATTCAATTTATTGTGAATGAATACATTTAAAATAACTAATTATAATGTTTAATGCTAAAATTAAGATGATATTAAAATATTGTGAACTTAATTTAATTATTCAAAAACATAAATTTAGGGTTTGAACTTTGTTTTTTTAATTCTAAAATTAAAATTTGCCTTCTAAAACATTTTAGCGGTTAAATTTTGAATGATATTAGCACTATTAGCTTTGAAAATACACTGCTAATTATTTTAAACAATCAATTATTAAAGATTAAAATACTTTGGCATGATAAATACTATTTAAGGTTAAAAATACTATAAGTCAAGATTTCAAAATTGTTTTATTGTTATAATATTGAAATGGTAAATCTGATTCAGATTTGCCATTTCAAGTTCTGACCCACCTAATCATTTATTTTACTAACGTTTGTTTTTTTATTATTCTAAAAAAAAATATTTTTAACATTTTTTTAGCTATCCTGAATAAATCCTAAAATTTATTTTGGATCATATATAATTATACTAACACTGTTATTCCATTTTTATTATTAAAAGAAAAAAAAATTCAAATAATTAACTTTGAATTTTTTTTATATATTTGATATACACCTGGGTCTCGTTTTACGTGATAGATAGGTTCCTCAGAAAACACACGCAAATGAAATCATGCAAAAATAGACATAACTTATATTGAAAAAGGGGGGATGTGGTCTGTGATTTTTCAAAATTCACATAAAAGCAAAGCACCAACGTAAAATTACTTTAAAATTCGCACAAAAAAAAAATAAGAAAATAAAATATGACTAATAAAAAATTTCAAATTTGAAAAAAATTGATACAGGACAAACTTTTTTTAACTATATTTAAGCTTATTCAAAATAATATATTTTTATGCATAATTTACAGTACAGTAATTTACATTTTTTTATACACGTTTTAATTATTATCGCTATTTGCTGAAAAACATGTTTGTTTGCAAACTGGTAAAAAATCAAGATTCTTCACAAGAGGAAATACAACTAGAACCAACTTCATACTCAAGTTGTGCCAATGGTTTTCTGGTGACAATGTAATTAGTAATTAATCTTTGAAATGATGATTTTATTAATTGTTTATGAAACTAACAACTAAAAATTAAATTCTTATTTTTGTCTTTAATTTTCAATTCTGTTTAAAAATCAAATTTTACATCACATTAATTTCAAGTCACCGTAAGTAATTTTTAAATTGTTAATTACAATTAAAAATCAGATTTGGATTTTTAATTGTCAAATTTGTGCCCACTGCTATTACTCACCTTTTAAAAATAAACTTATGGACACTAAATGATTAATAATTGATTACGTTCTTTTTTAAAAAGCAAAAACAGAATGTGATTTAAAATGCAAAATTAACACGCACAATGTTTGAACAAATTTACATTATAATCTTGTAAAATTCAATGTGTGTATACATAAAATGTGGAAATCATGATTTTAATTTCATTATTGCATAAAATCTTACTATTATAAAGCATTGAAAATATTGAAATTACTAAGATGAAAGTCAAATTCCAATAATGTGCTATTACTTTCAATATAATGTAAGTGTGCAAAATTTATTATTTAAAGTAATAGCGCATTATCGGAGTTTGACTTCTGGTGAAACATGAATCACGTGACTTCAAAATCATGTTAAATAAGTCCGCATAAAAAGAGACCCAAGTGTATATGTTTAAAATGTTTTATTTTTTCAGTTTAAGAATTCAAGATGGCCTTGTCTGAAAGATTTGTACCTCAATAAGAAGTTTAAAATAAATGTTTAAATTAAAAACACTTAGAAATTACCATAATCCATTTTATTGTGGAATCTCAATTAATTAGTGGAGATTCTACATTGTTATCTCTAATTAAAAACTAATATAAAATTATATTGAAATATATTGATCCTTATCGAGGTACAAACTTTCTAAAATTATAATAAAATAATGATTTTTATTGTTTCTAAAAATGCAAATCACCTGAGGCACCAGGGAAATGGTATACGATTAAGAAGTGATAAATAGTGGACCTTTTGAGAACAGAAAAAAAGACCAGATGAGAGAACAGACAGAGAGTTGTAGAAATCTCCATGCCATGATGATCGAGAAGGGTAAATCACTGCCCTTTCCTTCCTGAGACTTGAGAATCTTCCATTATGCTGCTGTCTATCTGCCTTCAAAGAAACCATCTGCCACCAATGTTCACCCACAGAACTCATCCCAAGGAACTCCAAGGAAAATTCCAAAGAGCTTGAATACCTCCATCAAGATGTTTGAAACTATTATCGTAATAGTATAAATGTAATTTTGTAAAGCTTTTAGGATTTTTTAACCATTTCTTTTAAATTATAATAATCTTTCATTAGCTCAAGCTCACCATAATTTTCAAATTTTAATACATTTAATTATTCAAATATGAATTTATTTATTTGTTTTATAGTAATTTTAGCACGAGATTTCATGCATTGATTTTTTTTATTATTTCGACAAGCTTCACTCGCGGGGGCTCAGAGTAACTTGCTAAGAGAGCAAATTATGTTTTACTAAAGGGAGTTTTAGAAAGAATGATTTAATTTTAAAATAAAATAATTTTGATCTAGTTTTTATTGTCACAAGTGAAGTTATGTCGAATATATATTTCAAAATAAAACTTACCGTATTTTTTTTTAATAGTTTATTATAGATTTCCCAGAATGGGATTCAGAATTTTATCTTTTTGCAATTCAAAACAAAAAGTAATATGCTATAGATTTTGACCTAGTAACATCACTGCTGGATAGCATCAATTAATTATCATGCCTTTTTTTTAAGTTAGGAAAGAGGGAAGGGGGGATTTATTCGAGAAATACATTTCCTTATTTCTGTATGTATGTTTTTTTTTATACATTAAATATTTATATAAAGTAGTTGGTTATGCAGGTTGGTCTCTATGCAGTATTAGATCATTTTAAGGCTATTTATTTATAATTCATTCGTATTTAATGATTATATCTCGGGTTAATAAAAAATGCTTGGAGTATCATGGACAGACCTAAAACAGTCATTGAATTGGTGATTCGGAGTTAGCTTCCATTTTTGCATACTCTGTTGAATCGGATAGCGTGGATGAGATAGAGTAGGTTAGCCTGTGTGATACCTGTAGAGGCAGGCATGTTGATTCTCTGTAAATCCTATCTCCATATTGTAACAGTCAGAAAACGTGTGACTCGTAAACATAGTGCAGAATTCGACCACCATACAGAACAGCAGCACCATCGAGTAGCGAAGCCACCTGTGGTACTGAGTTTGAACATAGTTTATCGGTTCCACAATACAATCCACGAAACAATGCATCTGATCCGACATTAGTAAATATTTTCTTAGGCACGGTGGTCAGGGATATGCAAGAGATTCATGATTTTATTCTCGAGTTAGCCAATAATCAAACTAATATTAATTAAACATTCATATTTACATATTAAATTAATTATTCAATTTCATTATACAAATGGTAGTTTTTACATTTTATAATTTAGATAAGTAGTATGAAGAAGAGCTATAGCATATTATTAGAGTACTCTAGAGTTTGAACACAGACAGGTACCTGTTTTATAAGAAGTTTTCTGATTCCATTAGTTTAGTAGAAAAAAAGTTCACGAGTGGCAATTCTTTCTTGTAATTAGATATTCATTTAATTTCATGGCAGCAGCAGCCTTCTCATTCATTTCAGGCAGCAGATCCTCATGGTGAAATTATGACGGGCAATGTAAAGTTCAGCATCCGATAGGCCATCTCCCGATGGAGAATAATCTAGGTGCTTTACTCGGTCATACCTTGGCAGGAACAAATTATTTTTATACTTTTGGAGACTCTCAGTGATCGAGAGCAGAGCTAGAGTTTAAGTGAATGTCTCCAGCAAGTCTAAGATGGCCTCTTTTTTTATCTTGATCTTTCACATTTTTGTTAAGATATTTTTAGGTTCTATTTAATCTGCCCTGAGGATAATCAATGCATTTTGTTGGTTTTTAATTAAAGAAAGCTGCCGTTCTATTGTTTACATTTTACATTTACTAATTAATTTTGGGGAATTTTTCTTTAATTAATTTATTATCTATCACTGACCGATGCTTTTAAATTTCAAAAACAAAAAGGGAACATAAGATTATTTTAACTTTTAATTAAATATTACATCAGATATTTTTAGAATTATTATTAAACGAAATTTAAACAAGCAATAAATACGAACTTTATAATCCAAAATAAATGATTAAAATTATACAAAATTATATAACTAAAAGAAATCTAAATTATATTATTTTATCCCTATTTATTGCGTTTAATTTGAGATCGAAATGTGTGCATGTTTAAGCTGAATTCTACATATATTTATACATTTTTAATATTGTTACACACACAACTCAATATCAAAAAGTTCAAATTTGGGCGGGATAGACCGGTCAGTGAGAGACGACAGAAAAAGGTGAAACTTAAGATTCGAATACGAATCTTACTGTTTCAATATCGGTATATGGACACAAAATGTGGACATATCGATTTTCCCTTTTTATTCTTCATTGGAATAGGCATACGAGTGTCCGTAATCCGGTCTCATATTTTCCTAATTACGTTTCTTCTCTCCTGTGCATTTGTATATTTATTAACCTGACATTATTTTGTTTTTCTTTTGCCTATCTAATACGTAAGCCATAGGGAAATGATTCTACAGAAGGATCTTCGACCTAAATAATCAACTCTTTTGGTTTGTTTTCATAATTAGTTAAAATCATTTGATTTTGGTTAATTCACGTTATATTTTATTATAGGTATGATTTTAGTTGTAAATCCAACTAAAGTGATTTGTTTGCCTGATAATTAACTGATCTATTTTTTTTTTGTTATAACAGCTTACAGTTTTAATCACTGTAAAGTTAGTTATAAGCTATTCCAGCAAGGTCCACTAATGTCATCAAATATTAGTTATTTGAAATCTAAATTATTATTTTTATAAAAAAAAAAATAAAATCGATTTTTTTCTTTTATATGTTAGTGGAGTATGACGTCAAATTAGTCTTATTATAATCGTCTATTTAATTAATGTCTTTTCAATAGAAATGGTTTTTTTTAAATCTTGTATAAAGAATTCATGAAAATAATCATTTTTATATAGGTGCATTAGGCAGATGTTTAAACTTGCTGCTGTATTACAAGCTTGGACTAAATGTGCACGGGGAGTTTTAAAATCTGTGATCATTTAATTATAAAATTAATTTTGTCTTATTTTAAAGGAAAATAACTATAACCAAAAGTAAAAATATATAAACTAAACAATGTAAAAGATAACAGCTAATATAAATCCTTCATGAACTTATATGATTTATAAAAGTTAAGTTAAAGATTGTATTTTTCTATTTATTTAAAGAGCTTGAGTTAGACTAATGTAAAATGCTTAATGATTTTTAAATATATATAACTAAAACCAAACTTTCAGTGTTCCTCGAATCATTTTAATTATTTTTATTTTAAATAATTTTTGATTTTTAAATATATCTATTAATCAATCACCCAAGTTCTCATTTAAATATAATAAAAATTGAATCTCATGTTTTAAGACCCAGCTGCCGGCACAGTGAAACTAAGGGAATTCGACTGTATTGTCGAGATAGGCTATTGATTAGTCTTTGACCTGAGGATATAAGTAAATATGGCAGAATCCATGATGTACCTGATTTATATATCTTGTACATGGTTGGACTTGAGGTACTTTACCTGTATTCAGGGGTTTTTTGGATCGATGTGTGTTTTTTGACCGGTACAATATTTATAAATATACTGATATAGTAACTTTTATATGCAGAATCATGGCATTATAAAGCACTATTAACGCTTAAAATGCATGACTCATCTAAAAACGAGAAGATTTGACGTCACTCTAAATCGGCTACTTTTTATCGCACGTATACATATAATATGTCATTCGAAAGAAAATCAAAAGTTCTGTAAGATGGTGCCCTCTTCAGAGTTATTTTACAAGTAAAAAATCAATAAAAATGACCATATATGTCAAACAAAACCAAAGCACCGCCTCCTCACCAACTTTTCTTGAATCTTATTGGCTGTCCCACTTCTGTCAGAAAGGGAAATGGCTGCCAAAAAGTAAAAAGTTACATTCGTTTTGATTTTTATTACGAAAATGATAAACAAATGTTTACAACATTTTAAACAATATTTGAATTGAATTACAAATTATTATTGATAAAATAATACTAAAAATCAAATTATTTTAGAAAAATAGTTAAGATATTACCAAGAATTATTTATTTATTGCTACATATTGATCGTAACGTTAAAGTGAAAAAAAAAAGATTGCGTCAGCAATCTTTTTTGGTTGGTTGAATAGCGGTTACTTTTATTTCACCGCAATTGAATATTTTTTAAATTATAAATCAAATTTTATTTTTGAAAAGACTTTCGTTTGTTTTCGTAATCTGAAAATTCAGTAATATACTTTTTACAAATGAAACTAACGTATTTATATTATTAAAAGTGATCTATTTTAACAATAGATTTTGTTAAAGTTGTGAGTTGGCCAATTACAAGTTTTGATTTTTAACTCATTCGGCCAATTAAATAATAATCGTTGAAAGGGTTAAAATCTATTTACTATAAAATTAAACTATATAATTTTTTTTGTTTTTCCACATTTTAGCATACCCTACATTTAGCTTACAGAAAAGCTGAAATTACTACTTAACTGCATTTTTAATGTTTATAGTTGTATTAATGGTAAGCTCTAGTTTAATAAGACATTAGTATTAATCAATAATATATTTATCTGAACTGATTGATGGCCAAAGTTGTGAGTAATAATGTTTCTAAAAAATAAAATAGATTTAATTTTTGTCTATTTTGTATATAATTATTTGTGTTTGTTTAGATTATATAGAGTAACAAATTTAATAATCAGGCACATTTCATGTTTTGCATTTTGACACCAAGCAAGTGAATCTAGCCATAATCTTTTCCATTTTCCATTGTAAATTTTTTCTCCCGAAATATTTTTATTGTATATATATATATTCAGAGATTAAAAATTAATCTATAAGTATTTGAATATAAATAAGAAACTTCAGAAATAATATTGAAAAAAAAAACAGTATTAGAAAATCTTTTTAAAAAATTATAAATAATAAAAAAACCTTTTGCAGTGTTACTAATAAAATATCTTCTCATGAAATAAATATCTTTATATCTACAAAAGTATATTAAAATCTATATAAATACATAACATGTCTGCATACATACATTAAACATTATATTTAAATATGTTTTCAACTTTTTTAAAAGAATGTTACCCAAACCAATAATAGCATCAATTACAGTTATATAACTGATTATTGTCTTGATAAATTTGTTTTTGTTACAAAAGGTTTTTTACCTGTCTAAATTCTCCAATTATTGAGCAAAATTATGTGAATATACTTGAGAATGTCAAATAATTATAATGGCAATAAATTCATGTCTGAGGCATCTCAGAAGATAGTTCACTAAATTTAGCAACAATTAATATAGTAAGTTTCAAGATGATTTTCATTTATGGTTAGTGATGTCAAAATCTGGCAGAGTGGATGATGATAAAGATTCTTTTGAAACTGGCTTTGTGACTTTTGTCATCAAATCACAATTTAGAATTTGGCTATTATATAATATTTTATATATAAACAATCCTCCACATAAGTATTTCTTTAAAATGCTTTGTTTTTCTAAACCAAAGTTTTTCCACTTGCATATCATTTCCATTTATATCTTAATCAATACTTTTAATATTTATTTTGTCTTTTTTATAAAATAGACCTTGAATATGAATATAAGACATAGTATATGAATTTTTCATGATAGTACATATCTATTGGAAAAATATTTATCGTTTACACATACATTCATTCTGCCTTATCAGGCAACTGAGAAAAAAGACCATGGTGTTTCTTGATCTTAAACTCAGCGGTAAAAAGCCAATAAACTCACCACACCGGCTAATGCATGTTAGTGAGCAGCCCATCCATGTTCATATACTATATGAATAATCACATAGTAAAAAAGTGGAAGAACAACATTGTAGAGATTGGTGATATATCGGACAGAGTGCCAAGATTAGTTATACAACTTAGTAGCAGATACCAAATGCAGATAATTCAAGTTTATGCCCCAATAAGTTGTCATAGTGATGAAGTAGTAGAAGATTTTTAGATGGATATACAAAAGGCTTTTGATCAGAGTAAATAACATTTTAAAATTGTTATGGGAGACTTTAATGCTAGAATTGGTAAACAAATGAAAGATGAAAGTGTTGTAGGTAATTTTGGTTATGGTAAAAGAAATGAGAGAGGACATAAACTTGTGGAGTTTGCAGAAAAAAACCCCATTATATTATGAATTCTTTTTTTGAGAAAAATGTTAAATGGAAATGGACATGGAAGCATCCAAATGAAGGTACAGCAGAATTGAATTATATTTTGACTAACAGAAAATACACATTTAAAGATTGTAATGTTCTTAATCAATTTAACACAGGAAGTAATCATCGATTAGTAAGATGTAAGATACATGTTAATGCAAAACTAGAGAGACAAAAATTATAAAGAAAAACAATACTTACAGTTGATATTCCTAATCTTCAGAAACATTCTAATAAATTTTAATTAGAACTTACAAATCGGTTTCAAGTATTAGTAGATTTTGAACATGATTCAGATTTGAATGAAATTAATAAGAAAATAACTGATACACTTTTAAAAACTGCAACAAGGATAGATGGTAGAAAAAATAGCAATTGACCAATAAATTTTTTTACTGGGACTAGAGAATTTAAGAAGAAAAGAAGGAATATGAAGATATACAAAAATGATTCATTAAAAAGGATTGAAAAACCTTGAATTTTGTAAAATGGTGCAGAAAATAGTTGAAAATGATATAAGAAAGTATAACTCTGAACTAGCAAGTAAATCTGTAAAGAAAATCAAAGACTCAAGAGTATAAAACAACATTTTGGTATTGGTAGAAAACTTATATCTGCAATAAGAAAAAAGATGGAATTATTACTAAAAAGGGAGATGACATCATGAAATGGGTAGAAGATTTCTATCAAGAATTATATAGTAATAAAGAACAAGTACCTCACATATCTATTATATCTTCCAAATTGCCCGGAATTTTAAATGAAAAAGTGAGACATGCAATGAAATTTATGAAGAAAGGAAATGCTCCAGGTAATGATGGAATTATAATTGATATATTAAAAGAAGGAGGTGAAGAAACAGAAAAAAAATTATCAAAGTTATATACTAAATGTCTAAATAATAAAGATGTAACAGATAATTAGAAGAATGCAGTATTAGTATTAATATTTTTAAAAGATGATAAAGAAGATATCAGAAATTACAAACCTATCAGTCTTTTATCAATTTTATACAAAATTTTTACCAAGATAATTAGAACTCATCTACAGAGAACATTAGATTTCCACCAAGCAAGAGAACCAGCTGGATTTAAAAATGGTTTTAGTACAGTAGATCATATCCAAGTATTGAGTGAAGTCATAGAAAGGACAAATGAATATGAGTTGCCATTATGCTTTGGATTTATAGATTATGAAAAGGTACTTTAGCGATTAAAGCATTGAATCATCAAGGTATAGATCCAGAATATTGTTATATTTTAAAGACTATTTATAAAAATGCAACATCAACAATTAGATTACATAATGATACTAGGAATGTCAACATTGAGAAGGGTGTAAGACAGGGTGATCCATATCTCCAAAACTTTTCACAGTAGTGCTGCTGCAAGTAATTTGTGGATTAAAATGGGAAGCTAAAGGAGTGAAAGTAAATGGAGATTATTTAAGTCATTTAAATTTTGCAGGTGATGTAGTTGTTTTTTCAAATAATGCTTTATAGCTGCAGGTAATTTTGCAGGAGTTATCAGATGAAAGTAGAAAAGTAGAACTAAAGATAAATGTTAAAAAGACTAAAGAAATGCTTAATTGATTTTTTCAAAATATAAAAATAAAGATTGATTATGATGACTTAAAAGAAGTTAACAGCTACAAATACCTTTGTCGGAATATTAATGCAGATGGAAACATAATGGATGAAATTAATCATAAAATTAAATTTGTTTGGTGTGCTTTTGGGAGAAATAACTTGATACTAAAAAGAAATATGCCTATGTGTTTGAAAAGGAAGGTTTTTAATAAATGTGTTTTACCAATTCTTAGTTATGGATCTGAAACTTGGACACTTAATAGAAGAGCAATACTGAGATTTCAGACCACTCAAAGAAATATAGAAAGATACATATTGGGAGTAACAGGAAAAGATCGAAAACACAATGTATTGGTAAAAGAACAAACAGGTGTTACTGACATCATTGAAAAAATTAAAAGACTGAAGTGGAGTTAGGCTTGACATATTGCTAGAGGAGATGATAATAGATGGACAACTGAAATCTTAAATTGGATTTCAAAAGATTGTAAATGACCCAGAAAGAGACCACATGTGACATGGATGGATGAAATAAGAAAGTGTGCAGGGGTGATGTGCAGAAGAGAAACTAAAAATTGGAAAAAGATGAGTTGAACTTGGAGAGACCTTAATCCCGCAGTGGATTGATAATGATTGATGATAATATGAATTTTTCATTGTATTTATTTTTTAAAAATGACTAAAATTAAAAGGCCTATATTGAAAAAAACAATGTTTATCTATTAATTTGTAATGTTTTATATTTTATTCAATAATGGGTTCTCAAATATTGCTTAAACAAAAATATTACAAGATAATCAATGGAAAAAAGCTTTGTTACTACCTCCCCCTCATACTATAAAACAGAATATCTTGCAAGTATGACATATTGACCCAACAAGTTTAATCATGCTATATTTTATTAGAAAAATGTAATAAAACAATAGTTTAAATTAAAATGATGAGAAAGAATTCATGTTGGGTAGTGTAGATTATAAATCTTGGAGCATCTAACTGTAACAAAATGAATACATAATTGAAAAAAAGCATGTAGTCTTTTCTCAGACTTAGCATTGGTCTTGAACAAACTGTCAAAATCCCACACTGTTTGTTTTTGAAACAATGATTATTGCTTTACTTAATGTACTTCAAATGGTTTTAAGCCAAAACATATAGTGAGTTTTTACTTCAAATGGTCTTATTTATTTTTAACATTAATATAGATATATACCTTTATGTTGAAAATATTTCAAGCTATTGAAGCAGAATTCCAACATTTGTATTGAAATATATAAAGTAGCTAAAGTAGTTTTGGAATAATGCAAAAGCTTGATAAACATAAAAAAAAAACTTATTATTTAACAGGTTTTCTATTTGTTAAGTAGATCCCACTATGAATATCTAGATATTCTTTTGCTAATCCATAACTGATGGATATCTGGAATGTTTATAGGCAGTTACCTAGAAAAGATGAGGATATTAAAGTATTATTTTGTTGATATTTTATGTTATTAATATTGAACCAAGTTATGAAAATAGTAGATGAATGAATTAATGCTATAATATGAAATCATCATATAATAATAATAACAACAGTAATAATGATGATGATGATAATAATAATAATAATGATGATGATGATGACTTTATTATTTATTAGATAATAAGAAGTTCAAGTGTCAGTAAAGGCATAACTTGGCATCATCCATGGATCTTTAATTTCAGAGACTGTCAATATATCAGTGCATCTAATTAATCAGCTCTATACACATATCATAAATTTATAGTAACATGTCTTAGAATACTTGTAATAAACAAAAGAGATTCACTAATTGCTCTTAATATTGCTAAACTATTAATAAGTCTTGAATAAATGATACCAGCAGTTACATTATTGTGAAAGATGAATTCACTTGATCATTGGATATATCTCAAAGATTAAAGTGCAATAATAATGGTAACATTTTTTGTAACTAATTTAATGTGATACTTTTTCATTTACTAAGAGCAAAAATTATTGCTACACATGTATCGTCACTATTTATATTGTGTACAGAGACCTAATTACAATTTCTATTTCAAAGATATTACTCAAATAAATACTTAATAAATCATATACTGTTTAAATAAGTCTGTGTGTGCGTTTTTCCACATTTATGTATTTATAATTAAATTTTGATTGATTCATATTGTTTATATATATATACAATCTAAGTATATACGTATATTAGTATGTATTTTCTGAAAAACTGTATGAATGTATTAAATTAGTAATGAAAATTCTAAGCCCACATCAAAATATTGCAAAATAATGAACTGTGAGGCCTATTTTTCTTGTAAAAAAATGAAAGCAGCTTTTTTGATATAATTGAGAAATTACTAATTTACTGTCAGATCAAAGGTGATGTCAGCCAGGATAGAAGGGCTGCTGGGTGACAAAGCTGAGAGTGGAACTGAAGGAGGTCGTTATTTCATGCATGATTCAATTCAGGAAATCTACAGAATATGTTTTCTTGAAGGGTTCTTTTTATATGCTGAATGTTGGTGGAAATGTTAAGGAACAAATAGAAATGGGAGGAAACCACACAGTTGAAGATTATTGTTCTCTCATCAACAATGGGTGCCATTGAGCAATCTCAAACCCAGGAGATCAATACATCTCGCGATATTTTTTTAATCATATTAAAAAAATAAAAGAGAGGGAAAAGAGAAAAAATACGGCATGGGGTACAATTGAAATTTAGAATGTATTCAAAACTTTTAATTTTCTGTATTAGTTTTTTTCTCTCTCTTTCTCTCCGCGCCTTTCTTTTAAACATTATTATTTTTTTCTGTATCTTGGTTCAATACAGAGTGGAATGAAAAATTGGTCCCCATATCCCAGACTAACAGCAAGTTGTTGATTGAATACCCTCAGCAGTATGAAGAATGTTTTGATATGGAATAATGACCATTCAAACAGTGTAATTGTGTGAAGTATGATTGAATTTGTGAAAGTTATGTGGTTTTGTGTTTTGTACCTCCTCAACTATAGACTATTCAACTGTGAGAGCCCCTAAGGGGACCTTGAAGCTGCTTAATTACAAACTTGGGCCCCATTACCAGCAACCTGGGTCATGCTATCATAGGCTGCGCGGATTGTCGACACATCTTTTAAATTTTCTTTTATCTTTCAATCCAGTGCTTTAGCTCATTATACATTGCTTCCTCTCTTACTCTGGTGTTTACATAGTTTGAAAACAATGCTATTGTCAGAGTAAGGTCTGGTCTAAATGAGTAGTTTCAATAATATTATGGTTGTCTCTTCTCCCAAGAGGAAACAATTGCTCTCAGAATGGCCTTTTGAATCAGTATGAATTAATAAAAATAAAATGTGTGAATATTTTTGTTCACTAAAGGGCTGAACATATATACATATTAAAACCTTAAAAAGAATATAATGTTTTAGAGACAATTAGTTTTAATGAGAAACAATTGACAGACATTAGAAATTTAGTTTTAGTTATTATCCAACAAAAATTATAGCAATTACTTTTTATACTTTTAAATCATAATAAATATATATATACGATCATGAATAATTTATATTTTAAATGCACGTTGATGTGTGTGTCTATATATAATAAGCCATATATTAAAGCTAAGATATTTATGGGTAAAAATATAGATGTATTTCGGATTTATCCGTTTATACATATCAATGTTATTAATATAAACTTTACACAGATATTTCACTTGGATCACGTGAGTCATTTCTGTGGGTTGGTAAAATAGTGAAGTGTCAGATTCTAGAAGTTAAGGTCCATGGAAGTGGCTAGCTCTACTTCTTCCACACTCGAATTTCTTGCGAACGCGGAAGCTATAAAGTTATTCAATTATTTATTTATTTCCACCAGCCACCATTTCTGGAAGTAGAAATCATTGTCTGTCATAACTACGTTATTCTTGATGTGATGTGATGTGATGTACTGTAACTTCTCCTTAAACGGTGTCAAGAATCTCTCAACAATTATGCCCAGAGAAACCTGTTAGCTACTTTATTTTCCATTCCCCAGTCTAAGTTGATAATAGTTTATTACACAACGACAGCTGGTGTCATCAAGGTGAAACTTCAGTATAATTCTAATATTAACAATAAGCAAATGTTTACATAAACAAATCAGATATATGCATGTATTCATATATATATATATATGTATTTTAACATACAAAAACAGTCCTATAGTTGAGATATTAAAACAACTATGCATACCAAGAAATTGTATTTTTGTCGTTCATATGAATACATATATATATATCACATTTTTATGATTTGAGAAAGAAGCTCTCAAGAAAGTACTTGTTATTGTACTGAAATATCAGCTATTTAGCTATTATATTTTTATTACACCGAAACTCCTACAAATAATACTACAAATTTATCAAAATTATCCATGAGAGTACTAGAAATAATACTATGAGTTTTTCATTTATCCATGAGAATGTTAGCATTAGCACACACACGCATATATAAGAACAACTTAAACTGTACTTTAATAATTCCTTCCAAAACAAAACTTCTCCCAAAAATAATTAAAAAAAAGGTTTAGAAATTACATTTCCAAGTGTTACATAATGAGGTTCATAATGTTTTCTATCTCTGTTTTTTAAATCAAAAATCGCTGGATGTCTATTTATTGATTAATATTTGATAGTATATATAATAATTATGGACTACCTATCTAATAAAAAATATCCTAATCTGTTTAGTACCTGAAAATTTTTCATATTTCAATCTGACTAGAATCAAAATTCAGATCATAAGTAACCACTGCAGAAGATCTTTATGTAAATGAAAAAAGCACCCCCCTCTCTCTCTCTTTATATATATATAATATACAAATCAATATATATATATCAAAATACAGTACAATTTATATAAATTATATTCTTTTAGAAGTACTTTCGACTATACACTTTGTAGTCTTTATCAACTATATAACGTTGAATAATCAAAACGAGACAACCCTTAACAATACCCATAGTTCAATTCAGATTTCCCACAATTCTGTTATCTTAACATTTGATGACTGGCGATTCATTAACATTTGACGATTTCTTGAAATCAACATAGCCTCTTTTATTTTACGTTTATTATGACAACGTTCAATTTGAATAATTTTCATATTTTTATAATCGAATTTAAATCCATATTGACAAGATTTATTATGATATAGGTAAATAAAAATTTTTATTAAAAGAAGTTCAACAGAAAAGGCATTTTTTTTAATGCTAATGAAATATGATATTATTTTGAATAGTATTTACAAGTTTTAATCTTGTTATGACAAATCGGGAACACTGTAGATATGTTTCTTTTAGCAATAAAAATATGTTCTTAACTGTATATTAAAAATTTGTCTAAAATTACATATCATAATATATATAATATTACAAAGTTAATTTTACTCTTATCATCTATATAAAATTTAAAAAAAATTTAAGCAGTAATGTTTGATAAGGAAACACGTAATTTCTTGCTGAACATATGTTATTAACAAAAACTGATACAATCAGTTAGTCATAGAAACCAATTGAGATTTCATCACATATAATGACATAAATTTTGTTTAAGTTTAACCACAATACTCAATTTGATATTAAATTTTGAATATGAATTTACCAATAATTTTATTAAAGTTTTATGTCTCTTAGTTCAATAATAATAGATAATGCAGGCCTTATATTCAAACTCAGTTTTAAATATCTTGATTTCAGATAAACATTTAAATGTGTAAAAAATTAATTAATGATTACACATATGTATTAACATTAATTTTATGCTTTCTATAGAAATTTATTTTAAATTTTAATTCCAAATTAAACATTGCAATTGAACTTAAACAGAAGTTGTGTGGCTATGTTTGAGTATTGTAAGTTGATTTCTAAGATTATCATAATATCAGTTATTGATAAAAATATTATGTACTGCATTTTATGTAACATTGCTACTTGAAAAATTGTGAAATTTCTATAAAGGACATTAGTAAAATTAATGCTACTTTGGAAAAATGACTAAAAAGATTACTACCTACAATCAGTTAAAAAATGATTCCATGAAATGGTTTTCTTTGTCTATAAAAATTTTTGCAATTTTAGATTTACTTTAGCTAAATCATATAAGAATTTTAAATGAAGAAAGGCATCATAAAAAGAGAAAAATTAAAGAGGCAATTTTTCTTAACTAATTTAAAGATTGTGTAATAAATAGACAATTCACTAATATCAATAAACACAGTTCTTGGAAAATCTATGTGATATCTGCTTTTTTTGGCTATGATACGTTAATTGTTATATATATATATATGATAAACAAAACAAGTTATAAATTTTGTAACTTGCTTTTAGCTTGCATTTCATGATCATTAGATGGAGCTTTACCAATAGCCCCTAACCAGCTTTATTTACATAAACACTGAGAGAGATAGAATTTAATATCTCTTTCGTTGTCTCCCACTTCCAGACCATGGTTTCAAGCTAGTTGGTTCACGTCAGTGAAGGGTTGCAAGACTAGAAACTATATATATATATATATATATATATATATATATATATATATATATATATATATATATAATTATTTGTTGTCATTGTCTACCATTATTATAATTTAAAATTTATATATATCTTAATTAATATCCCATTAAACATCAAAGTTTCCAGCTAAATAATTGATTTCTAAAACTACAAAATGAAAGTAACAAGTTATTCATATTCATTCAAAGAAAGTTAAGCAAGTGTGTTGTTCAAAAGGGTAATATTGCAATAAATAATATACCAGCAATTAAAAAATAAATAAATATCATATACAATAGTTTGCCATTGCTTACCATGTAAATTTCATAAAAATTATATATATATATATGAGTGTGTGTGGAGTGGGTATGTGTTTGTGTGTATGTAATAATAGGAGAAAGATACGAACATAGATATCACATTCTTTCAAGTGGATGGTTTTCTTCTTCCTCTTTGTTTATTATGGTTTCAGTACTTCAGATGAATGTCATCTAATACCAGATTTGTCATCAGTTATAATTATTATGTAATTATTCATATGCTAAATACGTAGAAATGGGATTGCTTGACAACATGCATAAAATAATATGGCAGGCTTATTAACTTTCACATCTGAGTTTGGACTAAGAAAATACCAATATTTTTTTTCTTTTTAGAACCTTGATAATTTCTGATTAGAAAGTAATTCTATTGGGGGGGGGGGCAGAAGCAATGCAATTATATATGAATACATTTGTTTATTCATATTTACTTTCATTACCTATCTTTATAACAATTAGCAAAAAAAGTCATGACTCTTATTCTTCAAGTTCTGCAATGTCTGCCACCAAAGCAACATTTGATTTCTGAACTTAGGAAGAATCCACTCAAGAATGATCATATATTTATTTTTTCATAACTGTTTCTTTTAAAGAAAAGCCAAACTGCATGAATTAGAAAGAAAAAAAACATTATCACCTAAATAAGCATTTATTTTTATAGCGTCTGTATATAATTGTAATTACATTCATATCGGCCTTTCAAGCCATTGTGCAAATGCTTTGCAAGTGTTAAATAATAAATGAATACCCCCTTTGAGTCATAGGAATAAGAGGAATTCTTTTTATTCCTGCATAAATTCTATATCTTGTATTGATCAGAGGGTATTCATTTATTATTTAACACTCGCAAAGCGTTTGCACAATTGGCTTGAAAGGCCAATATGAATGTAATTATCATCTTAGTTTTTCAGTGTCATTTTACAAAATGTTAATTATTTTCATAGTATTTTAACTTCTTAAAATGAATATATTTTAGAATTAACTTTACTGGAATATTTATCATCTGTTACTAATGTTATCTCTTTACATTCTTTTTCTCTTATCTTGTATCTCATTGTTTGACCATCATCTTTTGTAATGAGTTATCATGAAGCTAAAAACAGCTCATATAAAAACTAATAATTATATAAACCATAAAATATGAAATAGAAGTGAAGTAAGACTCATTGTAAATTAAAGAATTTGACATCTTATTGTCTCAAATGCAGTTAGTAATTTCAGCATTATACTTCAGCAATCTCATTCTGGTGAAATGGTAAATGCTTATGCTAATTTTATACAATACCTTTAAAACAAAAATTTTACTATAAGAATGAAAAACATTTGAAAATACATTAGATATAGATTGATGAAATGTAAAATTATATAAAAAAAGATATATTAATAATTCTGTTTTTAAAAAAAATCCGATAAAAATGAACATGAAGCATTTAAACAGTGATACATAGGATAGATTATATTTGGGTTATGATTAAATATATAATGTAAGATTTTATTTTAAAGTAATATTTATTGACTATACTGTGCAAAAAAGTAAATTACATAAATACATAACATTTTAATTAATAATAATTAAAAAAGCAAGTCATATATAATGTGACGTTACTTTTAATAAGCTTGTAGTTAAAAAAATGCGCACAGAGAACGTACCAATAGCTCAAACAAGCTTTTAATTAATAAGTGCAGTATGAGAAAATATTTAAAATCTCTACCCAGAACACTCCCATCTCCAAACCAACTGGTTTTGAGCTTATGGATCACGTCAGTGCATTTGTGTACATAGTATTTTACACAAAGGAATTTATTGTCATAATATTGTGGATAACATTATATTAATAACTACTATACCAGATAAAGAAGCTAATGCTATGGATTGTAGAATTATATAATAGGGTAAAAGTAAAAGATTAAGTGTATTTTTACAAAATTAATGGCTTTTTTCATATATATATATATATATATATTAAATACCATTATATTATATATACCTGAAGTGTAGATGTAATATAGAGAATTTGAATACAGATGTTCAAGCTCCTTTTAGCCATTCCTTCTATTCATACAATCGATATGTATATTGGCAATTATTTATCTTTTTCACATGTGTGTGGTTATGTATATCAGTTGTGTGAGTTAGAGTGAATGTCTGAAAAGAGCTTGAAAGTCTGTGTTGAAATCCTCTATATTATATTATAACAGTCAGGGTGATCATAAAGTCTTACCATATCTGCAATACAGGGCACCACCAGGCTATTTGAACCCGGAAAATTTATAGAGTAGGCAGATACATGCTCTTAAAATCTAACTTTTACATATATATTTTATTCTGACCATCAGCCCATGCCACTAGCTCAGAGAGATGCAGAGATTTATAAAATATGAATTCTTATCTAAAAATATTTTCAATATTAAAAAAATAAAAGAAGCCACTGCCAGTAATAACACACACAAACATTTATTAAACATATATAAAATTTGGCATTATTATTATAGTATGTTTACTTTTTTTTAATATAAAACATTAGAACTTTACTTTAAAATTTAACTTACATTTTGACTTTTATTTTAGAATTTAATTTACATTTTAACTTTTATTTAAGAAGTTTGCACAGATGAATTTAATATTTATTAGAGTAGCGAGTATGAATAGACTACATAGATTGCATTTGAAAAAAAAATTCTATCCCTGATTTAACCTTAGGCCAAAAGTTTGCAGGCAAACCAACGCCAATCTATCTGATATATCGATGTATTCAATGCAGCATGAATATGACAGCACAATGCCATACTGTCAGGAATGCACATATGAAGAGCATGGTTAAGAGAAGAAATTGTCTCTTGTCCAGTACAGGAATATTACATCTGTCTGGTGAAAAGAACAAAAAAAAAACTCCATAGGAAGGGATTGCAGTCCGTTTTGCTGACTTATGATCCCATTCCATAGGCAGAGGGGGTAATCCATGGAGCAGGGAATACCACCTGTCTCTGATGGTCAATAAGCAATAGGTTTATTTTGCCCAAGTGTAGTGTATCATGTGATCCTGCCTGTAGCAGATCTCATACTACATTTACTAATTACACCAATATATCCAACCGATTAACCCAAATTTAACTACAAAACAAATAACCTAAGATTAACCCTCTCTTAATTAAACTAATATAACTTTACAAATCTATGCAGCCATTCATGCCTGACTTAAATTTAACATTTATTAAAAGTTGTTTAAAAAAAAAGTCATAATAAAAACTTAAAAAAACAAAAAAAATAAATTAATGGAAATGATTTAAAAAAAAAATACATTCAATAAAATAATTAATAAATAATTTAGTCAGATACGAAATTTTACTTCTATTTAAATATTGAGAGAATTTAGAGTTCTTAATGTTTTCAAATTAATGTTCATTAGAGTTAGTTTCAGAAAAGTTCATCCTTTACAGTTGCTTGCAATTTGGTATCCAGCGTTAATTCCCCCGATGTCCTGTGGCCCGCAAAGAGGAAAATGATTGATCATTTCTCTCTTTTTTTTTTTTTAGCAAAACTGAAGGGATTGAAGAGTGCATCTTTTCAATCCCTTCTCCTTCAACTTTTTCTGCACTAACACATATAGCACACCTCTGCTTTCACATCTCTTCCTTTTTTTTATTTCCAAATTTTTCTTTTTATTGTAATCTTTCGGATCCAGTGGACATTACATCATGACGATGATGATCTTTTCATTGAGGTCCATTTCCTGAGGGATTTCTTTTATTGGCTATTAGTTTCTATTGTTTTTTCTCTCCTATCTGACCTTTACTTATACATTTTGAAATGCCCAAAGGCTAGTTCACTTGGACTAATTAAAATAATCATTTCCATTTTGCACAATAGAATTAATTAAATTTGTACATTCTTAAAGATATATTTTTATCTTTAAATCTTTAAGTGTTTGTAGAAAATTTAGTCTTAAAACTTTTTCTTTTTTTTTTAGAAAGTTTTCTTTTAATAATTTTTCATCTGTGCGATTTTATATATATATAAAATTTAGATGACTTTTAACTTTCAATTTTTATTTCTTAAAAAAGTTTTTATTTGTGAACTTTTCTTTTTAATGTCTAATTTTTAAAAAATAAATAATGTAATGGCATGTGTGCCCATTATAATATATATATATATACAAAACAGGAAAAAATTTAATTACAAAAAGGAAATGTTTTAAATGACAATTACAGTAGTACTGCTAATAAGAACAAGTTCCAGTGAATTTACATTGTATAAAATTTATTATAAACTAAAAATTGTAGTTTCAGAAATTTTCAGAGTGTAACCAGAATAATATCTTACAAAATAAAAAATAAAAATCATGAAGGTCATAATGATATTATTAGCTATAAATAGAATATCAATTAGCACTTTCAGGGATGTGTTTGAACACATTAAAGAGCATCTAAGACAATGTTATGTACTAAAGAAAAGACAATTTAGAAAAAATAGTCTAAAGTCTCTTCTTCTCAGTGCAATGAAAGCAGAGTTAATAATGCAAATATTATTTCATTACAGAAAGAGTCAATGAGATATAAAATACTTATTCTATAAAGGTTGAGAGTAAAAGCTATTAAGGGATAACAGATGATAGTCTCACTTAAAAAAATTCCAGTGAATTAAATCCAATTCATTTAAAAAAACTGTGTTCTAGCAGAGGATTCCTAATGAGTATTTCCTTGATGAAAGTTTTATCCACTGCTAGATCTTCTACTTATTAAGGTTTTGATAGGACTATTGATGCTATCAGTTTGGTCTTCTTTGCTTTTTTTTCTGTAATGACACTTCATCTTTTCTCTTTTGGTATTTGTCATGACTTGATTTTTTATTTCCCATATTGGATAGCATGCATATGTGAATTATTGTCTCCTCTGTATGCTGATTTAGTTGGAGGTTTAAATCTCTCTTCTTTTTAAGCATATCCAGGTTTGCTGCTGTTAAATCTATGTAACAGTTCAGCTACCTGCTTAATTGCTTTCTTGTCTGTGCCAATTAACATCCTTTCAATATGGCTTCGAAAGCTGTATCTTAATATTATTATTTGTAATTTTGAGAGAGGATCTGCAGTAAGTTTCTTCCATTTTGCCACTTACTTTATAAAAAATGGAGAATGGGGATACTTTATGTTTAACCCTTTTCTAGTAATCCTCACTCTAGTAAGGACTTCATGATTGCTTGCCTAAATTTCAATAAAATTATGAGGATGAATGAATAATGAATTCCATCATGTCTGGAATGCACTTTGAATATGGCTATAAGCTACTGCTAGCTTTGCCTCTTCAATCATGGAAATCAATACTGAAAAATTTTTCAGAATGTTGGCAAATTCAATGGTGCTTCACAAGCATTTCCTGATATTCTTTATTTTAAGGAAATGGTTTACAATTCCAGACATTTGGTTTATATATTGACAATCTATCTTTCCCTCTTTTTTTTCTTTTCAAGTTCCTCTCTTTTTACTGTAGACATGACTGTTTTTTTTAGTTTGACCATCTTGTCTATGGTCATCCACCATTTTTACTCTTTCTCTATCATCAACTTTGACCTGCAGGAATTTAATTTGATTAGCCAAGTGCGTTATTTGCTCCTATACAGATTCCAGGCTTCTTTGACTTTTGTCATTTCACAGATTCTATTGCCTCCTGAACTTTTCTTATTTTATTATCCATTAATTCTTGTATCTGTTTTATTTTTATATTTTGTTCTTCTTTGTTTTGTTTCACTTCATTCAAAACCTCTTTTCTAATTTGTTTGATTTGATCTGATATTTCATTAGGTTTATTTTTAATATTTTAATCCATTTTCTATAGCATATCTTAATTTTTATTTTTTTTAAAATTTAATGTGTTATTTTTTTACTTCTGCTTCTCATTGTTGATTCTTTTTATTATTCCTCACTATTAGTCTCTCTTTTTATTATTTTCTTCTCTTTGTTGGTCTATATTTTTATTCTCTTCTCTTTGTTTAGTATTATTTTCTCTTTGTTTGTCTTTTTTTTTATTTTCTGCTTCTCTTTGTTTATTACCTTTTTCTGTTTTTGATCATTCTTCATTATCTTCTATTTGTTGTTTTCTCTTTTTATTATTTTCTTTAAACATTTTTAGTTATCGGGATAACATGTTAGCATCCTCTATTTGCTGCATTCCTTCCATTAGTTGCTGATCATTTTATTTCAGATCACATTCTTCAATCCTTTTCACTTATTCCGCTTGTCAGCATAGATGTTTCTATTATAGACCTTTTACTTTTCAAGAAAAACTGTGTTAAATTATTGATTTATACAGAAAATACAAATATGAACTTGTACAAATATCTCATAAAATAGGTTTAACATCATTTCTTCCATGCAATCCTATTTTGCCTTGTCTAACACTACTACTACTATTATTATTATTATACCACTAGTCTGCCTTTATTTCAATTTTGTTGTCTCAATACCTCACTTAATTTTATTAATTTATTTTCCCTACTTTATCCTCCAATTCTATCCTGTTCATAAGTGTGTGAGTGATTTCCACTTTTCTTGTATTTTTATTGTAAGTCCATATGGATATACAAAAACAATTTCATGTCAAAAAACCATTTACCAAAATCTTTCTTAGAGATCTGATGAGAATGTGACAGCAAAAGAATGAAAAGTGACATGGAATCATTCGATAGATACAGAATCCAATCACTGGATTATAACTATACAATGCAGCATGATCACCCTAAAGTCTATCTCAATTTAAGCACTGTAAGCTATCACAACCTTTGATATAAAATAAAAATGCAAAAATCTTTACAAAGCCCTGCTTGTTTGAGTCTTAAGGACTGGATAATACAGAACTATGCCTTTCTTGGAGGCTTAGAGGCTAGGGATTACAACAGAACTATGTTAACTGGACCATGACAAACAATAAAAATCTGAAAATTTGAAAAAGGATTGGTGCAATGCCTGATAAAAAACACACATGGAGTTTCATGAAAACATTGCATCCGCAAGCCAACAACAAAACCCTCTATCCATCACCAAAACTGAAAGTACATCTAATTCAATCTCCAAAATAATGCTTTGATTTTCTGTTCAATGTTAAATGCAAACTTCTTAAATAAACATTATATTATATAGAAATTGCAACAATTGTCCTCCATATTCTTGTCATATTTCACAGTAATATGTTTAAATTAATTCTGCATCAAAATATATTTTGTTTTTCAGGTGTATTTCTGAGATTCAAGTTATGTGGTCACTGACCACCATAACCTGATCATCACTGGGCCCACATGTGGATGACCAATTGTAACATTTCAGAAAGTTGGAGTATAAGAGAGAATATGTGGTTACAATTTCCCACAATTGGATAGCCATTTCTAACACTATGGACATAGCAACACCACAAGTTGGGGACAATTGTAACAGTACACAATATTAGGCATAAATTATGAAAATATGAAAAACCATCATCATACCCAATAAAACAAAATATAATATTAAATGTAAAAGGAATAAGCATGAGAAATCAAGGCACTAACTATAAGTTCACAAGTATAACACAAAATACTCATTAATCATTATGAATGATCAACAATAAAAATAAATAAATGTCAATATGTGACTGGATTTCAAAGTAGTCCACTATAAATGAGGCTAACTATTTAGCCAAAATTAGAGTAAGAATACAAACAATAATTATCTGGATACACATATTTATGTGCTACTCCATCAGAATACAATCATAAATCAAATAATGCTGAAATACCAAAGACATCATGGCCATCATTAATGTTTTGGCCACTTAGCACCATTAATGTACTGGTCTACTATAAATTAAATGTCTTAAATTCTAAATAATATGAACTGTGGTACATGAAGTTTAAAGGATAACCCTTTTACACTAATCAGGATTATCATCATTTGGATATCCATAATACTAAACCTAAACCTCTACCCAATATAACTGTTATACATGAATCTAACCCAGGAATTAAAAACTATATATATATTATTGTGTGCAAGAGATAAATAAATAAAGTATCTAATTATAAATCACTTTAAATAATTTTTAGGCTTAAACTACTGTAAGAAAATAGTTTTATTAGGATCATAAAAAATCTAGAATACTAAGCTGTCATGAAAAAAATCATACCCACTCCAATTTATGAAATAAGAATTGGATAGAATAAAAGAATTAAGACTCAAAAACATATATTTTTAAAACAATTATTTAATAACTAATTATTTAACAATAAACAAAAAGTGCCATGATAGTATGAAATTTTAAACATTCATTTCATAGAAAAATATATTTTCCTAAAATTTATAATCAACCAATTGATTTCTATTCATAAATTAACTTTTAAATAAAATTTTCAAAATCAAAGGTAACAATCTTTGATTTACTTAATTAACATTTTGTTAAGTTTTTAAGGAAGGAATGAATGAAGAGAAAAAAAATGTGTTTCCAAAAAGAAAAAAGAAAAAAAAATTTACAATAAATTAAATTTTCTAAAAGCTATTTTAATACATTAACGACCAGCCTTTTCAAACTATTGTGCATGCGCTTTTTACGAGTGTTAAAAATAAATGAATACTTTCACTTCCAACACAAGATATAGTATTTAAGAAAGAATAAAATGAATCCACTTATTCTTTCCAACCCAAATGCTTATATATGGGCAAATCATAATTTTGAAGATAATATTGATTGTTTTAAAAAAAAATTACAGTTTAAAAATATTAACTTAATAAAAATATTTAAAATTATCAATTCTTACAAGAATAAAAAAAAATCTCATTTTTATTATACATGAAAATTTAGTGTGTGCACACAAAAAATACATTTAACCATGGATTTCATTATTCTGTAGAGTCCTTTTCAATTAAAACTTCCCAGTTTTTACAGTTTTTTTCTTCTTAAAGGCTTCTACATATAAACATGATTATTTTGTCCTTTTTCTGGTATGCAGTAATTTATTTCTATGTTAACAACAGCACAATTTTATCCATTTTCTGTTAATAAATTTTTTTTTCTACATTTTTATTCCAATGATGGCAAATTACATGGAGGAAGTTAATGTCTAGCTTTTAGCTGAATTTAGATGTAGTTTTTATTGGAGAAACCACTTTTATAATTAAATTTGTAGGCTGCTAAAACCTTGTTTAAACATTCTATTATACTATGCAATAGCTTACTTGTAAGTTCTGCTTTTTTCTTCTTTAGCAGCTGTCTTCAACAACTAAGTATGGAATATCTCTTCTATTAGGCACTTGGGTCTTCTGATTTATTCACATGCCCATACTTTTTTTCCTAGAATAATTTTGACTACAAGCCAATTACAATCTGTCTCTTATATGGTATTATTATAACAACCAATAAGATAATTTTTTTATAAATACAATTGAACACCCATTTCCCTCCTTAATCATAGTTATTGAAAAACAACTCAAGAACTTAAATTAACATCATAAACTTTTTGGGATTTTTTTCTAATTAAAAATAATTCCTTACAAAAAAGGAAAGCAATATAATCAGTTAATTGCACTGATTTGATTTTTTCATTGAAGAAAGATAAAGAAAAAAAACTCTGATTAATTAAAAATAAAATTTACCAAAATATTAAAATCCAATTTTCTTTTTTCTGTTTTAAAAAAAAAATTTTTAAACATAAAAACTTTATCTCTCTTTTAAGGTTAAATTGATACCTATTGAATAATTTATAAAAAAAGAGAAAATCATTTTCTCTTAAAACAATTTTTTTTAAGTGTCATAGCATCGGCCAGGACACGAGCCCGCAACCCGGGCAACTGCCTGCAAGTGCAAGGCAGTCGCACTGACCTCTCGACCACCAATGCAAGACATGCATGATGTTTTTAGAAGAAATTAAATTTGTATTATTGGAAAAGATAAAAATATACCTTATTTTCATTAATATAAAAGATAAGATTTCTTTTTCTGTTTTATTAAAGAAGCTTATAACGTTTATATTTTTTTCATTTTTTTTTAATGAGGTTAAAAATTAGTTTTAGCAATAAATTTATATATAAATAGTTTTATTTTTACAAAAATATTATTCAAACAGAAGTCCACATATATAAATTAAATGATGTCAATATTGCCTCAATTTTAAAATAATATTTATTCTGTAAAAGGTTAATTTTAAAAATAAAACAGTATTTTTGATATATTAATATAATGGCAGTTTGCTTGAAAGATCTGTGATACTCTGTCACATATATAGACAATAGACCATATTTCCATTCAATTGATTGATATAATTGTTAATTTTACTCATGTGAAATTCAATCCTGTATTTTCGCTTTTCAATTCTGTTCATCATCATTAACAGTCACTGAGAAATGGGATGATTATTTTTAATTTAAAGAAAACAAAAATAAAAACAGAGAGATAAAATATTTTAAAAATCTAGAAATTTTTTTTATCAATATGTTAAATTGCATAGAACAAGAGATTATTTAGCCAGGATGAGAATCAAAATTACGTATTTGGGATTATTAGAAGCACGATTTGATTGATTGGTGTAAGAAGTTTTTGTTTTAGAAATGACAAATGAAATATTATTTAATGTATGGTTTTATTTCAAAAAAGAAAATTTTATAAACATTATATTAGTTAAGACTACTTTAAAAGCTATTAATAAAGAAAAAAAATATAATTTTAACTTTTTACCTTTTAAATTGTCTTCTTATTTTTGGAAAAAAAGTTGATGACATTTTTAGTAATAAGAAAATATTGTTGAGAAAGACTGTTACTAAATAATTTATCGAATAATATGGATGAGAGAATTGATTGGGATATTATTTCTGAAATTGTTTTGTATTATTCCTTGCTTTTGCATAAAGTACATAGGCCACAATGAAAAGATAATTATGTGAATCCTTTTGATTTTATCTTACCATTGGCAATACATTTTTATTCTCAGCCCCAGGAACCTCTTTTATATAAGCAAGAATGTAGATTTTAAACTAAAAATTAAAAAAAACAGAAACCTCATTTATTAAATATTTCACATACACACATACATATATAATAATGTAGTTTGAATTTTAAGTGAAAGTTTACAAAAGTAGAATTAAAAAATGTTATTTCTTTATATATTTATATTATAAATACAGACCATAAGACTATATTTAAGCAAGCTAAAGTTGACTTTTTTTGAGAAGAATGAAAAGAAGAGAAAATTTGAAGAATCTCTTTTAAGCAAAGTGAGAGACTTCATATGGAGAAATGAAGAGAAAATGTTAGAGTCAACTTGCTTGTACAGCAATATTTTGCTTTTCCTTTTAAATCATAAAGTTCACATACACTATCTCCTAACATTAATTCCAAAACCTGTCTAAAGATTTCAGGATAATCAAAATATAATGTCTTCAAAGACTTTTAGACATGCGTTGACATGTTTTAAAAGTTTCTCTAATCCTAGATATAGGTTGAGAAAATTTTTAGAATGTCCAACTTGAATTTGCTGCAAAATTGGTAAGATTCATGATTGCTTTTGTGTAATATATATATATAACAATTATTAAAAATCAAAAGTAGATTTATTTTATACATATATGTTTATTTTCAAAAATAAAATGTATTAAAATCTAGTGGTACCCAGATAACTATGCAATTGCAAACTAATTGCTAATACATCATCATCAATACTCTGTTAGATTATATTGTGATAATGTAAAAACTATAAAAAATATGTTAATATTTTGAAGCATAATTAATTAGATTTATAAGAGATTGACATTTTTGTTCAAATTTTAAAAACAAATTTTTATAAAAGAAAGATTTCATGAATTTTATAAAATTAATCTGCTCTTTCCAACTGTCAATAATCAAGATGGTCTTGTTCTGATTATGATTTTATTTTTTCAATATTCGCAAAGTTCAAATATAATTTTTTAAGAATTTATTTCATTTATAAGTGTAAATTTCTATCAAATGAATTCCAGTATTATATTTCTTATTATAATAAATAATCAAAGGATAATTCTCTGATTTCTGACACATTCTATTGTTTCATCAGGTGAGAGTTTCCAAAAGCACTCAATCTTTCTATTTTTATAAAATCTTTATTTTATATTAAAACTGAATAAACTGGATTTGATTTCCTTTCAATTTAATTTTATTTGTAAATACCACTAAAAAAAATTACATCTTACTATTTTAAATATTTAAAACTGACTGCAAATAGAACAATGTACCATAAACATTACCATAAATATTTATATAAACACTAAAAGTAAACATTAATGAATTCATTTTCATTTTAAATTTGTTTATAAAAGAATGAAGGTATATTTATGATAACTCTATCAAATTATGCTTTAGAATCTGATATTTTTTTCCAAAATTACAATCTTTTAAATTTTTTTAACAAATTTTGACAGATAATGGCATAATAGATACTGTTATTGTTTTATATTATGGTCAAATTAATTAACTTCTATTTCAAAAAATAAAATGTAAAGAAATAAATTGATAGTTTACACATGTATTGCTTGATAATAATCAACCAATCAGTGTGCAAAACAAATTAAAAATACTTTATATGTAAGCTAAAAAATATTTTAAATTATACATCAAAATGTACACATGTGATGTGATATATTTGGCTTCTCCTTAAAGGAAGTCAAGAATATCTCAGCAACTATGCCCAGATAAACCTGTTAGCCACTTTATTTTCCATTCCCCACTCTAAGTCTTCCCATATTCTGCCCCATCCCATTTCCACAACATAATCTTCATCAACTCTATGGCCTTTAAATCTAAATCCCCCTTATCTTTTCACAAACCCAGCATAAAAACTAACTCACTTTCTGTATAGTCACTTTGTTCATGCCTATTCTCCCATAACTTCATTATCTGTACCTTTTCTGCTTTCAAGCATTTACATTCAATCAATAGATGCCTAATATTTTCTATATCTTCCTTACATAATTTGCATGCTAAATTACCCACAGTTTTTCATTTACATGTATATTCTCTTGTTGTGAAAGATCCTGTTTGAGCTTTAAACAATAAACTATTTTCCTTACTATTATCATAAATTAACTCACTTTCAATATTCCATTTACTTCTATATATATTTAAACTCTTCTTACCCTCCATACAACTTCTCCATCTCTCCAACTCCCTATTTTTTATTAATGCTTCTATTCTTTTATCCCATTCCTTACCACTATAACACTCAACAATCCTCCTAACACAATCATCCCATTTTTTATATAAGTATACCGATAAAAATTCTTTATCCAAATCTTTTGCATACCGCATTACCTTTCTCACTCACCTTGTTACCTGCCCTTTACTCATAATCCAATTAAAGAATATTTTGGCTAATCTTTTACTATCCATAAACTGCAACCTACCAAACATTTTAATTTTAATTTTTGCATCTCTTATATAGAAACTTGACCATCCCATTTCTCCTTGAATTGCCTCCTTTGCTGTCCACACTTCTGCATCTAATGCATGTCTTTCTACTTCCTTTTGTACTTTTTTAATCTAAAATCCTCTTGCTAACACATAATGCATCATTACCATATGTTAACCCTGCTATTGCAACTCCCTTCCATACAATTCTAGCTACATCATATTTATTATATGAAAATACTGTTAGTGTCTTTACCAAACCCTTTCTTTTCTTTGCTTCATTTACCAATTTTTTTCCCCATTCATCCAAGCAATTTTCCTGATTACATAAGATGATTCCCAAATACCTATATCTATCCACCACACTTAACTTTATATCCCCCAATAAAAAATCTACATTCTCTCTTTCCCCAGTATTAGCCATCATTATATTGGATTTTTCTTCACTAAATTTAATCCCCATCTCTTTACCCACCCTTGCACAGGTCCTCAACATAATATCCATATCTTCTATTCTTTCTGCACATAAAAAGATATCATCCGCAAAATAAAGATCCGGCAAAGTATTAACGGTATCTCTACCCCTCTTCCTAGTCTTTCTATTGCTTTCTCCATTTCACTCAAAAACAACAAAAACAAAATCGGTGACATAGGGCATCCTTGCCTTAATCCCACCCCATTTTTAACTTTAACTGATTCTATATCCCATAATTGGTAAGTATAATAATTATTTTCATATAATTTCTTAACAATATTTACTAAAGCTTCATCCATTCCCAAATTGGCTAATCTTACCCATAATCTATTTCTATTTACTCTATCATATGCTTTCTCTATATCTATAAAACTCATATATAACGATCTACCTGAATTCCTACTCATCTCCATAAGTTGTGTAACTACAAACAAACTATCTCCTATATGCCTATCTGACCTAAAACCTCCTTGCATTTCCCCCACTATATTATTCTCTTCCATCCATTTTACAACTCTTCCAGCTACCATATATGTGAAAGCTTTATATAAAACTGATGTTACTGCTATCGGTCTATAATTATTTAACTTTCTATAATCTATACCCTTTCCTTTAAATAATAATCTTATTCTTGTATTACTCCAACTACCTAGAAAAACTGTCTTCTGTGCTATCTTATTAAAACATGATAATAACTTTGCTTTTGCTCTATGCCCTAAATTCATTACCATCTCTGCTGCCCATCCATCTAAACCTCTCGCCTTTCCACTTTTCAATCTCTTCCCTGCCTCCTCCACATCTAACATCTTTTCTATATCTGTTACATATTTATTTAAGATTTTCTCTAGCTCACCTCTAGAGCTACATTCTATTCCCTCATCATCTATTAATACTATCTCTCTTTCCCCTACGTTTCTCCTTTTAATGTAATTCCAAAATTTTTTACTCCCATCTCTTCCACTTTTATTAATATCCTCCAACAATTTACTATTTAACTTCATTCTCTCTCTATAATTATCCATTTTAGCTTCTTCTTTTCTAAGTACTTTCCCCATTTAGCATTAATATCATTTTCACTTTCTTTATTCTTAATAGCACACTTATATTCTCTGCATGCTTCTTTCCTCTCTTTTACACCTTTACTAACTCTCATTTTTTATTACTTTTATTCTTCTGTATATTCTCGACTAAAATCCTATTTGTCACTTTTTCTATTTCACCATACCAGTCCTTATACTCACCCCCAACCAACTGCTCCATCATTTCTTCAACTTTTATTTTATACTCTTCCAATTTATTCTTATCATTCACTCTCCATCCACATCTTTCACTATTATTTCTACCTTTATTTCTATCCTCCATCACATTACTAACCATTTCTATTACAATAAAGTTATGATCACTATTACATACTCTCTCTTCATTATCAAACACCTTAATTTTCCATATTTTATTCATTCTCTATTTCTCTACCAATACATAATCTATTGTGTGAAATACATTATTCCTAGACCATGTGTATTGTCCCACATTCACATTTAATAAATTCCCAATGCTCAAATTTCTCTTTGACAAAATTCCTTCAAAAACTGACCATTTTTATTATCTATATCATCAATTTCTTCAATATGTCCATTCATATCTCCTATAACCATTATTATCTTCCCTTTTCTTTAAAACTCTGTATATCCTTAACTAGGCATTCATATATACTATTGTTCCACTCCATTACAGTTTAACTATCTCCAGTGGCAATATACACTACAGCCACCATCCATTCTTGTCTACCCAACCTTATTTCAAACCACATATGCTTTTGACTTTTAACAATATTTAAATATTTTTTTCAATATAACACCTATACCACCACCCCTTTATTCTTTTTCTTTTCTGTTTATACCCTGCCATACTACCTCTTCCAAAATAGGTTCTTCTTCTTTTCTTAAATGAGTTTCCACTACTGCTAATACCCCAAGCCCTTCATTTTCAATTGCTTTATTTAATTCCAGCCACTTTTCTGGTCTCCTCCCACCTTGCATATTCAAAAACCCAATTTTAACAATTTCTTCTTTCCTAACTACTCTTTTATAAATTCTTTTGATTCCTTCTTCTTCCTTAGATTTATAACAAACTTTCTTACCACTAATCTTACAAAACCATTCCCTCTCCACATCTACACTTATATCTAAATCAACCATCTTTTGCTTATTTCTTATATCCCCTCCATTCTTCTTCTTTTTGATAATATTACAATTTAAAAGCCCACCCCCCTTTAAAAGTTTCCCAAATTATATTCTTTAAATATCAGACTTCCTAAAACTTCACTTGCTTGTTTTCCTAAGTGCAAACCATCTTTATTATATAACTCCCTCTTTCCAATAAACCAATCCCATACATCCACAAACACAACATTATTTCTCTCACACAATTTTTTCACTCTCTCATTTACCTCAAGAAAACGCCCTCTGGAAGTTTCTTCTGTCAAAAGAACAAAGTTGTTTTTGATCTTAGCCATAGTCAGTAAGTTGCTGATCCCTTTAAATTCTTTCTATCAACTTTAACATCAATAAAAGCATTAGTTTTAAAAGCTATTTTATAAAGAAAATTTGGAGCCATTATGACTGAGGATTACAGAATAACTGTGCTCTTCCTGAGAAAACTTTTTATGACTTTAAATAAAAGTACAAGTTTACAATTTACTACTAAAATTAAAAGTTAAAAGTTTACAAAATGCTCATCAGGAAGAGCAATTTAGATTATGAGGGTATGAATTTGTTTAGATATTCCTTTCATATTAAAGATAATTGGGGTATAATTGTGGAATGATAAGAATGTCTACTTCTTGAAGGTTCATGATAATAATATTTTAGTTGTATTTATATATTGGATTATTTCCATCATCTAATATTAATTATTAATTGTCTTTAGAAAAATTTAACTTTATTTAAATATTCTAATTAACTTCAATTGTTAGTAATATACAAATAAATATATGTTCAATTAGGGAAGTACAAAAATATTGGAGAGGAAAAGGTACAAAAAAGAAAATTCACAGAAGCTGCTAACATGACATTGCTGAACAGCCCCATTAGACAACCTTATGTGACTACATATAATGTATGGAAACCACTAATCAAGTTTTCTTTAAAAAAAAAGTAAAATCAGGAGGAACCTCATAAATAAGAATATGAAATTTCTACTAGCTGTTGCATCTAGTAGAATGGCTCAGTTGATTAGAGTTATTACCTTAAGGTCCAGGTTTGATTTCCATGCTAGTATGTCACTTGTCAGATCAAAAACACCTGAAGAAAAAAAATAATAATACATTGAAACCTTCTGCATATATTAATTTGTGTGTTATTACTAACAGTTGAATATAATTGGAATATTTAAATAAAGTTATTTTTTTCTAAAGACATTCAATACTTAATAGTAGATAATGAAAATAGTCCAATATATAAATGCAAATAAAAAAGTATACATTTGTGTTGTTTTATATTATTTTGCATTTAAAAAATGTGTTTGATAAGGAAACCATTGTCATTAAATTTTTAAATTCTATTTTGGCTGCTGTATTAATTTTGAAGTGGCATACTTTATTTATTATATGAACTAGTTTAGCTTTCAGTCAATTTGCAATCTATAGTCTTTATATTTAAATATATTGGAACATAAATAAAAGTGGAATTTTACCTTTATTGTTAAAAGTAGATTACCTTGACACCAGTTTAAGATTGTTGATTGTTATTGATATTGGGATTGTCTAAGAGTTGACTGGTTTTTAATGGTTACTTACAAAGCTATTTATTATTGAGCATTATTATACTTATGACTTAAGTAATATTTTGGGTGTAATTTAAAAATAATAAGTGCTGTTGTAACATTATAATTGATTATTTATTAGTCTGCATTCAGAACAAATTATATTTATCTGTTTAAGGAGGTTTATTTAAAACTTTTTTGTATCAATAATTTTAATTTCTGTGGCCAAGTTGCAATCTTTAGTGTCTACATAGTAATATTAGTCTATAAATAAAGGTAGGTTCCACCTTTTTTGTTAAAAGAAAGTTGCCTAGACAATAGTTCAAGATTGTTGAATGTTATTGATATTGGGATTGTCTAAGTGTTGACTGTTTTTGATGATATATATATATATATATATTGAAACAGTAAGATTCATATTCGAATCTTAAGTTTCACCTTTTTCTGTCGTCTCTCACTGACCGGTCTATTCCGCCCAAATTTAAACTTTTTGGTATCGAATTGTGTGTGTAGCAAAATTAAAAATGTATAAATATATGTAGAATTCAGCATAAACATGCACACATTTCGATCTCAAATTAAAGGCAATAAATAGGGATAAAATAGTATAATTTAGATTTCTTTTAGTTATATAATTTTGTATAATTTTAATCATTTATTTTGGATTATAAAGTTCGTATTTATTGCTTTGTTTAAATTTCGTTTAATAATAATTCTAAAAATATCTGATGTAATATTTAATTAAAAGTTAAAATAATCTTATGTTACCTTTTTGTCTTTGAAATTTAAAAGCATCGGTCAGTGATAGATAATAGATTAATTAAAGAAAAATTCCCCAAAATATAATTAGTAAATGTAAAATGTAAACAATAGAATGGCAGCTTTCTTTAATTAAAAATCAACAAAATGCATTGATTATCCTCAGGGCAGATTAAGTAGAACCTAAAAATATCTTAACAAAAATGTGAGAGATCAAGATAAGAAAAGAGGCCATCTTAGACTTGGTGGAGACATTCACTTAAACTTTAGCTTTGCTCTCGATCACTGAGAGTCTCCAAACATAATAAAATAATTTGTTCCTGCCAAGGTATGACCGAGTAAAGCACCTAGATTATTCTCCATCGGGAGATGGCCTATCAGATGCCGAACTTTCCATTGCCCATCATAAATTCACCATGAAGATCTGCTGCCTGAAATAAATGAAAAAGCTGCTGCTGCTGTGAAATTAAATGAAATATCTAAATACAAGAAAGAATTGCCACTCGTGAACTTTTTGCTGCTAAACTAATGGAATCAGAAAACTTCTTATAAAACAGGTACCTGTCTGTGTTCAAACTCTAGAGTACTCTAATAATATGCTATAGCTTTTCTTCATACTAATCTAAATTGTAAAATGTAAAACCTATCATTTGTATAACTAAAATTGAATAATTAATTTAATGTGTAAATTTCTCTACTAATCTAGCTTACCTCATTCTATCTTGGGTGCGTATTTTTAAAATCTACATTTTATCTCTATATTTATTATCTAATTATTGCATGCTCATAATTGCCTCTATTTTCAAAGTTTAAATCTATGATCATTTGAAACAGTGAATGCGTGTCACATTTTCATTAATATGTACTTCGTCGGGCCGAGGCAGAGATCTATTTAAATCTCATCATAATCGTTTATACAGTATACATGTGTTATGTTTTAGAGACACGACGACCCATTCTGCCGTGAAATTTCCGGATTCTTCAGGGTTGAAATTAACCCCAGTCGTCCTACACAAGCGGGCATAATGGGTGCTCCCGTAGGATTTGTCAATGTCATGCAGCCAGCCGCCAAACTGCGACACGGACCGCTTGTCCCTGGTTATGCTTATGTGACACCTTACTTCATCAGGCCAATGGCAGAGACCAGCCCGACATTCTTATAAACTCATTCACAGCATTGCAGTTTCGATATACTGCCATTCCATATCACCTTTCTAAAGCGTACCACGTGTTCCTTTACTTAGTTTTATTATTCTAAACATATCACTCCGCCTCTGCATTATTTTATTCCTCTCAAATAAATGTTTGCCCTTAGTTATAAATAAATATTTTAATTAAATAAATATATGTCTGCCATTACTCTTATAACCCATACTTTAGACTCTTGCATTGCAAAGGTATAAATCCCTCCAGCATGCATTAGAAATACTCACTCGAGAATTTTAGGTAGCTAGATTACGCCTTCAAATAAATGTATTCCTTTTGTAAACATTACAGTATCGGAAATACCGCTACTGAAATCCTCAATATAAAATAATGTCTAAATAAATAAATGTATTCTTTAAAATATAATCATGTCACAAATCCCGCTACTGAAGCTTTGAATCAACAAAATATTATTAGTAAATGATTGTCTTATTAAAATGTGTGAATAAATAATTTTAAACTATATGTCTGCAGTTATGTTTCATTTATTCGATACCCATTCTATATAATATTTCCTCGATTCTGTAAATATGAATATTTAATTAATATTAGTTTGATTATTGGCTAACTCGAGAATAAAATCATGAGTCTCTTGCATATCCCTGATCACCATGCCTAAGGAAATATTTACTAATGTCATATCAGATGCGTTGTTTCGTGGATTGTATTGTGGAACTGATAAACTATGTTCGAACTCAGTACCATGGGTGGCTTCGCTACTCGATGGTGCTGCTGTTCTGTATGGTGGTCGAATTCTTCACTATGTTTACGAGTCACACGTTTTCTGACCATTACAATATATATATATATATAAGTCATTAATCAATATCTGTATTCCAATTAAAATAAAATATATATAATTATTCAAAACAATACAATAATTATTACAGTAAAAAATATTTTAAAAACAAATATATACCATAGTTTAATAGAAGTACTTTTGACTATCTATGTAGTCATTATCAACTAGATTCAAATTGTAATACAAAAAACTGTTACAAATGTATACAAAAAATGACATCATACATCAAGTAATGAATTGTGGGAAAATTGATATATGATGTAATTCTTTTTGTATAGATTTGTAATGGTTTTTTGTAATACAATTTGAATCTAGTTGATAACGACTACATAGATAGTCGAAAGCACTTCTATTAAATTATGGTATATATTTGTTTTTAAGATATTTTTTATTGTATTAATTATTGTAGTGTTTTGAATAATTATAAATATATATAATTATTGTAGTGTTTTGAATAATTATAAATATATATAGTAACCTTACCTTAGGTTGGTCCTGCACACCAACTGAACCAAGATGTACCAAAGAACACAACAGGCTGATACTATAATAACTATGAATTTTTATATCTCAGAGAATGGGTCATCTTATGGGCAAAATACATTATAACATAAATATCAACAATAAACATTTCAAGTTCTTATTCAATATAAATCTCAGGTTCTTATTTGATTTAAATCTCAGGGTTCTTATTTTATCCACATCTCAGGGTTTTATTTATACTTGATACAATAAATAATTACTTTGTTTAACACTTAAATATACTGAAATGAAAACTAAGGTTTTTATACACAAGATATTCTTATCTTCCTTTTATAATTTATGAACTATATTTCATTTTAAAATAAATGAAAAAGTAACAATGGTAAGTACCAAGCATCTAAAAACTTCACATACCCTTTGGCTGTTAGTAAAAATACTCTCAAAATATTTAAGGTTCTTCACTTATAGTTTACTCATCTTCATATAACTTATGGTTAAATCCCATTTAAATATCTTAATGTATAACATTGTACCAAGCAAAGGTCAAAAAAATGCAGTAGACAGAAAGAGTATTTTTATGCCACCCACTACATTATTAAGTACACTTGTAATGAAGACAAAATAACATAATATTTATTTTCAATAATGTAGGTATAAAAAATGTTAATGAATTGAATAAGTAATTTTAATGTGATTTTAAATGTACTCTTAAATTCAACAATGTTTAATATAATACTATGACTTAGATTTTCTGAATAAATTGGTGTGACAATAAAAATGAAAACATCAAAATCTATTGAATGAATAGTAAAATATTTATTTACAATAATACATAAATTTAATAATACTATAATGAATTAAAACAATAAGCAGTAAATCTAGCAGTAAGCATTTACATAAACTAAAATATATCCTTTGAATAAATCCTTGTCAAATAATAATAATTAAATTGACATTTTACGAAATTCTTTCACTTTTATTATATGCCTTTAAATAGATCACTAAAAGATGATAATTAATTATAATATTTGCTATATTTAAAATCAGTGCATAAATATAATTGTTCTGAAATTGCTATAAGATAATTTATATAGGTTTTATTAGTTCACGCATATACAGATGGAATAATAAAAGCTCAATACTATTAATGAATTAATATACCTATAAATAACTTGAAGAAAAGCAAAATAATTTATACATGTACATGCCTTAAATGTGCTTATATAAAATACAAGCTAAAGGAGTTAAAGGCAACCCATTTACATGGCTTAGGCGTACTGAAGAAGCCATAATCTCTACTCTGGAAGAGCTTAATAAAGTCAACAGAAATCATCAATTGATATCAGGCAATTATCAGAATACCAATAATGAATAAATAAAGCATTGTTTATAAGTAATACATGGAAAATTAACCACACTCATATATATTTACAAACACACCCCATTTTGAGTAAATAAATATGCACACCAATAAAAGAATAATTGTGAGGCAATATAAAATAAGAATTTAAAAACTACATTCATTCACACACCAATTTCAAATAATACATTTTTTGCATGATAAGCATAAAATAACTGTTTTACCCTGTGCGCATTAACACACTTTAATAATACTGGAATATAGATTCTGAGAACTCTTAAAATTCTGTAATTAGTACTCTGATTACCTGGAAATTTACTCGAACCAATGTCCATTTTTCAATCGTATATTATCCTGAATGTATCCCATATAATGCAAAGCATAATAATAATAATAACAACAATAACAATAACAACAACAACAACAACAATAATAATAATAATAATAATAATAATAATAATAATAATAATAATAATAATAATAATAATAATAATAATAATAATAATAATAATAATAATAATAATAATAATAATAATAATAATAATAATAATAATAATAATAATAATAATAATAATAATAATAATAATAATAATAATAATAATAATAATAATAATAATAATAATAATAATAAATTAAAGAGCTGCTAATAGCTCTAAAAAAGATTTTTTAAATTTTATTTATGATAAATGCTACTACAAGAGAAGGCATTCAAATCATTTTTATCTTGGATTTTTACATATTTGTCAGTGCAAGCTATATATAAGTCATGTGACATCTGACTTGTTATTATTACTACTACTACTACTAATAATAATAATGAG
>JAQFVV010001651.1:0-54852 GCA_028023455.1 Epiperipatus broadwayi | reverse complement strand
TTTTTTAACTTGATAAATAAAATAAAATTAAAAATGGTTTTCTGGATGCATGCTAGACTTCATTCCAACTTCGAATCCCAGATCTTATTAATAAAGATGAGTCAGAAACCAATAGGAGAATGGCATTTAAATATTTAAGAGAATTTTTTTATGCATTTGTAATTATAGATTGTTCAAACTTATACTAGATGTCACTAAAATAGAAGTCACAGTACAAATAAAAGGGTTCAAATAATGAAGTTATGGAAGAATAAATATGAAAAAATGATTATACAGAAAGTGGGTTATTGGTTTTTATGCTGGGCTTGGGAAAGATAAGGGGGATTTAGATATAAAGGCCATAGAGTTAACAAAGATTATGTTGTGAAAGTAGGATGGAGCACAATATTGGGAAAATTTAGAGTGGTGAATGGGAAGTAAAGTGGCTAACAGGTTTATCTGGGCATAGTTGCTGAGATTCCTGACTCTGTTTAAGGAGAAGCCATAGTACATCACATCACATCAACATTATCATATTGTTTTAAGCTAGTAGTTTGATAATTTATTATTGTAATTTTTTTTATTGTTAACATTTGGTTTAATATAATTTGCCAAATGCATATCTAATGATCTTTACAACTTTATATCAGTTGAAGTATCCAGGTAACACATCTATGAGCAAAATTTTTATATAGTCATTGTAGCTTAAAACAATGTTATATCACAGAAATATATCATATTATCTGATCATTTTAGAACTTAAATAGCTAATAAAGATATCTGATAATTTTCTCAAAATTTCATCAATGTAAAAATATCACAACTTTTTATATCAAAAAGATTAGACAAAACCTCCTCATTCAGTTAATTGTTGCCTTTCATTTAATTAGTTTGGATAGATAATGACTTCATAATGTGATATATCAGTTGTAATGATCACATTCTAATCCACATAAAGATGCAATAAGTGATTGTCAGCACAAAAGATCCTCTGTGGTAGTGAAATCTTTCCCTTTTTCTCTAATTTTCATTTCCTTACTTTTTTAATAACATACAATTAATAACCTAAAACTAAATATTTATTATGTAAATTTTTTTTTAAGCGATATATTATTATTTAATATTTTGTTTTAAACCCATGTCAGTAATATAAAGTAAAATGACAGGTTATCTAAAATATGTACATGAACATTTATATATATGTCTGTTTAAATTGAGAGAGTGCAAATTTCTCAAGCGCTTATGACTACCAACAACCAATCAAATCTTAATGGGACAGAGAATTTAACAAGAAAAGAGTGGTTCCACTCTCTTCTTTACTTGTCTTTCTATATATCCAAGCCAGTCCAAAGTACTTATATCTGAAAGTGTGAATCTTAAATATAATCACACTTAATTCACTGAGTTCAAATTATAAACATATAGCATGAAATCTTTCAATTTACTACACAGTAGTTTTTCGATGTTATAACTTTGCAGCAAGGGCTGTTGGTAGTCATAAGAACTTGAGAAATTTGCACTCTCTCAATTTAATTTCAATATCGACTGCGCTTTATAAAAATAATATTATTTATATATGTGTGTGTATTTCTGTAAAGTATTGTCATTACTCCTCTTTACATTTCAAGCATGATGTTTAAGAAAATGAAATATGCAAATGATTTCTAAGATGCACTCAACAGACCAGGTTTGCACCTATACATATATATATGTTTAAATTTTATTAAATATAAAATTAATATGTAAAGTTGAATAATGTGTAATAATTTGTATCCAAAAAAAAAGACAAATAATACTTATTTACGTATGTATTGAAAGTTTATTGTTATGAATAAACCCCTATAAATAAATTTGTATAATATATAAACAATGAGCATTGCCAATTGCTCAACAAGCTTTGTGATAAATGCTTAGCCAGAGAAAGCATTTAAAATATCACTTGTCAGGAACCCCTCCCCTGACCTCTGACCATGGTTTCATGCTTTGGCACTCCTCAGTCAATTGGAAATGCTCAATGTTTATATCTTACAAGCTTAAGAGAATTGGGTCATGTGATCTATGACTTATTTTGACTATTGTAATAATATGTTTTTAAATAAATGGATTATTTAAGTACTGCAAATTACATATGTAATATAAATAAGTTGAATAACCTCTTGTCATGCAATTTTACGAATTTATTAGTATTAGTTTAAAGTTAATAATTTAACAGAATTTCGTGTAAATTTTAATAGATAGATTTCATTAAGCAAATTTATCTATTAATACACAAGAAGAAATTCCATTATATTATTAACATATAAGTCTACAAATCTGTGAAAATTTCCTAGTCAATATATATATTACATTTTTAGCTTCAATGAAATCACTGCTAATGGTGATATAAAATACTGATTTTCTGTGAATCTTGTTTTAATTCATTATATTCTGATATAATAGACAAATAAGGTTCTTGAATTATATGTACAGAAAGCATTTTATAATAGTAAGAATTAAAATTACAAATCTCATAATAAAATAAGAACAACAAAGATAATAATTCAATTTTGATAATATTTAGAAGATCCTTTGTCTTTTTTATTTTTTTTATTAATTTTTAATTTAATTCATGTGCAGATTAGTTTGAATGACAGACTCCAAAATTAAAGGTTCTGGTCTCAAAGCACAACCCAGATCTTCTAATACTCATATATAATATGAATTTAAAGGTAATTAACTATTCAATTATTTTTCTCTGTGTAGTTTAATGTGGTGATAGAATCATAAACTGGAGAGTTAAAGATCCTTATATCAAAGTTCAACTTGTCACAATTAGAGTTTGAATTAATCCAGTTATTAGTCTAGCATGTTTCTATTAATATATCAGCTACTGTTTTATAAAATAATAACAAAGATAAAAAACTTTCAAGTTTTTACTAGAGAGAAACATTAAATTTTTAATATACTTTTATCAGACCAATTTAAATTTGAATATATAATTTCAATCAAATACATAATATAGCAGTAATTATCATACCATTTAGATATTCTGTAATATAATGACTTATCAGAAAATTTACGATGTGAGAAGCAAAAAATAATTTAAAAAGAAAGTTAGTAGGAATCACAATTAAGTAAAGTTGTAATTTTTTTTCCTCGTGTGTCATAGCATCAGCCAGGAAGCTAACCCGCTAACCCGCGACAACTGCTTATAAAGCAGTTGTCGCTGAGCTCTTGACCACCAATGCTTGATAAGTAAAGTTGTAATTTAATTACAAAAATAAATAAATAAACACAATCATTGCTTATTACTTTGTAATTCTTCAAAATTAATGGAAAAAAAGTTCACTAACACCATGTTGATACATTCTTCTCTTTTATCATATCATAAAAACTACAATGGGAATTAATGCAATGGAGTGCATCCATATATGCAAAAAAGCATTACTTCTATATAATGATTACATCTTTTTGAATCTTTATAAGTTTTTATCAAATTTTTTTTTAACAAAATGTGTCACAATGATACATTAACTTTTTTCACGCTGATTACAAAATGATTTACTTTGATAACATTATTTTGCATTATCATGTTTTTGGTCATGGAAGCAACATTTAAACTATATCCATACAGTATTAACAAATTATGCCATTGTTTTTAATCATGATGTGCCAATAATTCAAATATTAATATAATTAGTTATCTTGGAAGCAATTAGAATATTAGATTCACAAAGTAATGCAGTATTGTCAGGGCTATGACAATACTTCAGAGAGATTTGTAATAGCTTTTCCTGCATCTTCAATAACTTATTCAATAATATATAAAAACGTTGTCATTCAAAATATTTTATAAAGTTATCACTTATTGTAAGATAAGGGTAATATTTCAATGTTTTTTGTTTCCTATTGGATATATTTTTATTTTATATATGTATACATTTTAGATTTGTTGTAATTTTTAAATCTTGTGTAATCAATTCTTTATTTACAACATTGTTTGGATCTCTGATTTTATTGAATAAGCAAACAGTAATAAAGATAGGGAAATCAAAATCAGAAATGATAAATTTAAATACAAAAATTAAAGCTTCTATTGCACAAAATTTGTTGACTTTGCCTTATTTTTTTAAGGAAAAAAATTGTGGAATTTAGCTGGTTTTAATGAAATCACACACAATGAAGGATGCAAAAAGAATTAATTTATAAATATAAATGAGACATCTGATTCTCAAATTATTTTTATGCCGCTGTTCACACATATATAAGTAAACTGTCACAGATGAATATTTATGAGAAATCTTATATATACATATAATAAATTTATACAAAATAATTGTTTGCATTATATGATCGAAAACTATTAATTTAAAGCAGATAATGTAAATAAATATGTGTGCTTCCACAAGCACACACTCGCACAAATGTAGGTTTATTTGTTAACTAATTATATATTCTTTTTAGTATACAATTTTCACACATTTAAAAATATAACCAGCACATAATTAAAAATATGCAATTGATTAATTCTCCAGAGTGACAATCCATATGAAACTCCCTGATGATGATCAATTATTATTGCTCTTTTGTCTCTCATTTCACTTTTGATTAGATAATTTCATAATATACTGTACTACAAAAGTTATAAAAAATATTATAAAACTATAGTGAAATTCAAAGTGAACGTTAAATAATTTCAGTGCTACTTTGTTATTTATTATTCGCACACATTACATAACCTCATATGTCTATTAGTCATGGGATATATAAATAATTTACACGAATTTTTATTTCCTCAAAATTGCAAACAGTGTACTAATTTTTAATATTCTCATTGTATGTATACAATAAAGGGTTTGAAGAAAGAAATATTTTTTTTTCTTTTATTTGTTTTTCTTTCTATTTTAATGATTCATTCAATTTTATTTTTAATTTTCTGAAAAGGGCTCAGTGGGAGAAAAGGAAATCCAGAGTAATATTTAAAGATGGTTATTTCTTTGCCCTTGGCATTTAGCCTTTTAATTCAAAATTTTATTGTTTTTAAATATAGAAAAAAGAGTTTATTAACCCCGTAACGTTTTAAATATAACAATGTTATATTATTTATATTGTATTATTAAATCTACGAACAAAATAGACTATGGGCAAAAAGTGATTTCTTACCCAGCTTATTCGCAAAAGATATATTAGTCTGCCATATCCACGAGCTGAGTTTAAATCTTGAAAGCATCTTGGAGATTTGTACAGGTAATTAAGAAATATGCAAATCTTTAAACATAAACGACCATTCTAGTGATCTAAAATGAATCCCTGGCTATTTTTAATTGAAAGGTCAAGATATCAAAACGATCCGTGTTGATCTAACAACTGTTGATGTTTTAATCTCAGAAAACAATATGATGTGTGCAAAGACATGTAGTGCATTTGTGGTTTTAAGTTCATCATTTATCTTTATCATAGGATTTTACTTCTTAGATAGCTTAAATTTTCACTGTGCATTAAATCACACAAATGTGTATTAAAAATGTATAAAACATAGTAAAAGTTTAAGTACATTCATGTTTTATTGTAAGACATAATTTAAAGATATAATAAATATAGGTGACATAATGTAGCATTCTAATGTAGAGATGAAATGTATTATCGATATTTGAGCAATATTTTATATCTTTTTAATTTTTTATCGATAATGCCCCCCCCCCCCATATACTGCAGTTAATTAATAACTGAAATACAGGCTTATTATATACCTGTATCAATATACGTAATATGTAGGGTATATGAACACAGAATTTCACACGACCCACCACTTTCCATTCTATCTCATAACACTGATACACTTGAACACATATATGTTTCACCAAGAAACGTTTTTTATGCTAAACCAGCAATCATCAGTTGGTCCAGATTATCATCTCTACACATATATGCAATATGTACTCAGATGTATATTAAGATAGCCAATCTTTATACTTTAATGGACAGGCTTCAATCCACTCCACTCTCAAACTCTTCGACCATCCATACAATTGAAAATCTGAAGATGAAATGCTCAAAGGCAGTGTTCCATCTTCAGATTTGCAATTGGATGGATGGTTGAAGAGTTAGAGTGTGGAGTGGATTGAAGCATGTCCACTAAAATATAAAGATTGGCTATTTTAATATATATCTGAGTACATATTGCATATATGTGTAGAGATGATAATCTGGACCAACTGATGATTGCTGGTTTAGCATGAAATACATATATTGATGATTATTTATTTTTTCAACATATTTCAAGTGTATCGGTGTTACAAGATAGAGTGCAAAGTGGTAGGTCATGTGAAAGTCTGTGTAGTTAATTAAATAATTTTAAGAATCTGGTAAAAGCAAATTTACTACTCTAAAGATTTTTTTTGGAAAGGAGAACTATGATTAAGCAATAAGAAATTATTTTCTTGTCATTAGCAGTATATTGTCATTATTGTTTATTAACAATTAAAACATTGAATCTAGTAACCATGATTTATTAGAAAATCATGATATTAGATATGCACACATGTGTGATTCATTGTATAAAAAAATGTATGACACCTATTTAAAATAGATATTTTTAAAAGTTAAAAAAAGTGATGTAGTGTGTTAGAATGTTGCGCTTGTGCTCACAGTCTGGAAATGAAATCTGGATAGATTTTTTTTTTTAGATAACAAATGTATCAAGCAGAATTTTTTTATTTAGGAAGTCCATAATCAATACTTAGTTTTGCATTATTAACAAATAATTTTCTACTATTTACATAAACTTTACCGGTCTGAAAAATTCACGCTTGCAATCTGATAGAAACGTTTTGCATAAACACTTGAGAGTCAGTGTTTAGATCTAGTTTCTATACTCTATCCCTCACTGAGGAGAGCAAACCAGCTTGAAATCAGCTGATCTGGGGGTGAGCAAATGAAAGAGGTAGTTAATTCTGACTCTTTTTTTGTTTATGTAAACAAATTTTACACTTGTTCGGTGGTTTTGGTAAAGCGCCATCTTTTGAACATAAATAACAAGTGATAGCAGGTTACGTGAGTAACTTGTTTTTGTTTTTCATAAATGTACCTTTAAAGTTTTCTTGCAATGATATATATTGCAGAGACTTTGATTATATGGTGATACTGAACTGAGATCAGACCCATATAAATATCTGGCTTGCTAGGCTGAGTTTGAAGACTTTACCGGTCTGAAAAATTCACGCATGCAATCTGATAGAAACGTTTTGCATAAACACTTGAGAGTCAGTGTTTAGATCTAGTTTCTATACTCTATCCCTCACTGAGGAGAGCAAACCAGCTTGAAATCAGCTGATCTGGGGGTGAGCAAATGAAAGAAGTAGTTAATTCTGACTCTTTTTTCGTTTATGTAAACAAATTTTACACTTGTTCGGTAGTTTTGGTAAAGCACCATCTTTTGAACATAAATAACAAGTGATAGCAGATTACGTGAGTAACTTGTTTTTGTTTTTCATAAATGTACTTTTAAAGTTTTCTTGCAATGATATATATTGCAGAGACTTTGATTATATGGTGATACTGAACTGAGATCAGACCCATATAAATATCTGGCTTGCTAGGCTGAGTTTGAAGACTTTACCGGTCTGAAAAATTCACGCTTGCAATCTGATAGAAACGTTTTGCATAAACACTTGAGAGTCAGTGTTTAGATCTAGTTTCTATACTCTATCCCTCACTGAGGAGAGCAAACCAGCTTGAAATCAGCTGATCTGGGGGTGAGCAAATGAAAGAGGTAGTTAATTCTGACTCTTTTTTCGTTTATGTAAACAAATTTTACACTTGTTCGGTGGTTTTGGTAAAGCACCATCTTTTGAACATATACATATATATATATATTGAAGCTGGAAATATAGTACATATTTCTGCTTCACCTAGTGCCAATGTCATCAACACTAGTATGGGTTTGAACCTAATCTTGTATATTAACTGACATCCATCTCATAATAGGTGGTAGTATATTTATAATCAATATTATAATATCTTATCTAATTTATATTTCATTAATTTATATTTTATGATTAAAACTAACCTTTTAATAATAGTTTATTTATTTTATAATATTTGTAGAAATGTATATTGTGTTTATTTTATTAAATTGGCATTGAGTAAATAATTGAATCCTAGATATCTATAAAATGTTGCAAATATCTTAAATTCTTTTATTAAAGTTCATTTTTCTTCAATTAATCAGTTGGTAACATTTTATATTTATCTTTTGATAAATGTACATTAAAGGATCAATTATGTAGACAATCTAATATTTGTAAGGAATATTTTGTAAATTTGTATTTACGTTTTATATCAGATATCAGATTTGAAAGTCATCATATTGTTTATAGAATGTATCAAATTCCTAAAAATTTTGTGAATAAAATTTACATTTTCTCTAATTTAAATCTTAATTGAATAGGCTTTGTTAATACGATGACTGATAAACTTAATCATGCTTGTTGCTTTTTTCTTTTAATTAGCAAAATGAACCCTTGGGGCATGTTTAATGCCAGATTGTAGATTTCCCGCACAGGCAGATGCTGTTCACAGAAAAAATCACCAGCAAATGTCATGTAGATTGAATCCTATAGATAAGGCCAGATCAGATAAATAGTAGAAAATTTTGATGAGATTATTGAAGAACAGTTCACTGAAGAGAGATTTATAGTATATTGTGCCTAAAGAATGAGGAAGTAAAAAGATCAGCCATTTGCTTTTCAGAGCTCTGTTTCACCAGCTCATCACAATACCATTCCAGTGCTGTTAACACCTAGGCTGTGACTGTACTATGTCAAGGAATCCTGCTAAATGATCTGATTTTATAACTGCCTGTTTCTACCGATTAGTTCTGAGGTAACCTCCAATTTTCCGCAAGCCTCTGATTCTAGCTTACTTTGTTTTCTAAATCAATATTAATTTATATTATATATATCTGTAATGTTTATACAACTTAATTATAAAATGCGTCTTTTAAAATTTTTCTCTTAAATTTAAAATTATCAATTTTTATAAAAATCTCACATTACTTTGATGTGGCAAATTTATCTTATTTTTTGCTGGTTTATTTATAATATTGACTTACTGAAACTGCCAAGTATAAAACTCAATGAGCAACTAATTTTAAATCCTCTCCTGCTTATTTTCTCCAATTACAAATCATTTCAGGAGACTTATTTCCATTAAATTAATTGAGAAAGCTAGTTTAGTTTTGTACCTTTTATATTACAAATTTGTTTTAAATGATTAGGTATCTTATTATTATCTCCAACTTAAAAGGGCCCTTGTAATTATCTCAGAGAGAATAATTTATTTTATTAAATCAGTTAAGTAAAATCTATTACAATTTCTGTAAAACAAATATCTTAAAAGAGAATCACTTAATGCATCACTATCATAGCATTTTCATATCAACTACTAACAATATATATTTCATAAATGTATATTTTCATTTGTATCAGTAAAATTGTAAAATTGTGAGGTCTAATTTATTATGATATATGTTGTCAAACTTCACCAGAAGTGAGTTTGTTATTCAATGCCCAGTCTGTCTATATTAATTAAAAAACTGACTGATTTTGTAATCTCCAATGATGAACTATTTGATAACTCACTAATAAATGAAATATTTGGAAAGTGTGGAAAACAATTTATATTTTAGTTTTATTTCTTGCCTTTCCTTTTTATATTATACTTTATGATCCATTCTTTAATGGTCCAAGGTTTCAGGGGATATTCTCTTAAGTCAGGGAGCTGATTATTTCATTCAGGAATTAATTTATTATGATTGTTAGTGATCCACTATCTATATATATGTCTAAGACATTATGTATTTTGTAGTTACAACCATTCATTTATTATTATTGTTCTTGCTACCTCTTAGGACCTTTGGAATTTTAAATATGACCAGTCCAATCTTTTATTTTCCCTCAAAGTAGATGTATTCCCTACTAAGGGAACCTTTTTCAGGCATTGCCATTAAAATGGTGTATGGGAAGTCCAGCACATCAAATCTATTATTATTATTATTATTATTATTATTATTATTATTATTATTATTATTATTATTATTATTATTATTATTATTATTATTATTATTATTATTATTATTATTATTATTATTATTATTATTATTATTATTATTATTATTATTATTATTATTATTATTATTATTATTATTATTATTATTATTATTATTATTATTCAGAGACATGTTTTGGCTGGAGGGCCAACAGTTCTCTCATCATCTACCTGTATATACCAGGGATTTCTTTTTAGCAAAGCCACCCAGAGGTTCGTAACAGACCTCATTTATTCTTTTGTTGTAATCTATAATATCATCATATTGCCTTTATCATTATATATATATATTTATTTATTTACAAATCTGAAATGCTCTCTGCTGTGATGGCATGTCTTTCACCAACCAATCCCGTTAATTAGTTAAATCTGATTATCTAATTTAAAATGAACTATTTTGCTTTCCACACTCATTATAGACAACTGATTTAAATGTAATAGTGTTTTAAATACACATCACTCATGTTTTGTTATTTATATATAGAATAGATTTTTTTGTAATTTTTTAAAGAGGGCTAATGATATTTTATTGCTGATTGGTCTTGGCAAACCAATTAATTAATTTTTACTTTGTTATCAAATGCCTTGCACTTAGCTGCATCAAAACGAATTCAAGAAGTATAATAACCTAATTGTGTAAACAAAACTCAACTTATTTTGTATAACAATAACTCAATTTCTTAATAAATTCATGTAATATTATTTTAAATTAGCTTGGTTTGTCATCACTCTGAATCTCTAATATTAATTACCCTAGTTATTTATAATATTTATTTGATTTAAATTCACTTCTTTGTAATGTTGCCAGAAAGAACTATAATTATTACAGTTCAAACCATTAGTAATCGAGATCAAATCACGTCTGTACCATTCTGCAATCATCAGAATTCACTAAATCATTAATTTCTCATATAAACCTTTTATTATTTTGAGTCTCTTTGTGAACTGTGACCTCCAGCTGGGATGAAATAAAACTAAGGACTACTAGCATCATCACAAGCATTATCCATTTGTCAGAGAGGCAATAGTTCAGGCAAATAGGTTAGGATTCACCCTTGCCCTGACATCTGTATCTAGTGCATGATTGGATTCAAAGTACTTTTGCTTGGATTATTGGTCTTGTAGAATGAATACACGATTTTGACCGGCACAATATATATATATATTGTAATCTTCTAGATAGGCACCAGAAATATTGATTGTAATTATATAGCACTATATCAATAACAGCTGATTGCATCTTACTAAAAAAAGGAAATAATCTCAAATTTTAAATTTTTATTAATAACCTAAAATTATGTTTAAAAGCATTTATAGATATAATTTAAAGGTTTTAAGATGTTTAATATTTTTCTTTAGTGAGTAATTAATGTTAGAGAGGGGGTAGCTTGTCACAGAAATTGTCAGTTTAGTTTAAGTTGATCCAAGTTTGTTTTATTTGTCTGCAGAACAGTATTGCTATTTGTTTAGATAATTCTCTGGTTTATTTGCTTATATTTCAATACATAGTGTAAATAGTGCAATATGTTTGGCTCACCATCATAAAAACTATCATTTCAGTCAGATCAGTTTAGTACCTGTAGTACAGTATTTATGGATGTTCATGTATCCTTGTGCCATATTTCTACTTCATTTTCCATTCATGTAGTTCATTAAACCACCAAATATCATGTCTCATAGCAAAACATTTAATTTCATAATTATAGCTTGGATAAACAGCTTAGTTATATTTTAAATGAATGAATGGATCACTGGATCAGTGAATCATCAAACAGCAAATACATTCTCAAATATTTTATTTGCTAAAATAATTATCATTAGTTTTTATTTTGTTACTTAGAAATATAAAATATTTATTATTGGTTCAATTTATGTAATTTTTTTTTTAAAGACAAAATAATTTTTCTTTCTTTTTCAAAATAGAAAGATTCTTGCATATTCTGTAATTAATTAAGCCAGTGCAATAGGAGGAACAATTTTTTTCTCCAGTGTTAAACTTTTAAGTGACCTTGGATTGATGGGAAAACAGATGCTTGGGTAAAAATCTGGTATAAAATGGGAATACTTTTACAAAAAGTTGACTTTGACTTTTCTTTTCTGATTTCAACAATTCTCTCTCCATAAAAAGTTTTTATTAGTACAATTTTGTTTCTACAAGTTCCATGGTCCAAGCTTAAAAGTAAAAATTATTATTGATTTTCTGGATGAAAACAACTCAGAAGTTCTATTGAGGAAAATAAAAGAGGAAATATGCGGACATAAATCATTTTGAAAATAGAGTACATCTCCCTGCTTTTAACTAATTTAAATTCTAAAATCATCACCTGAGATGCATATTGTACCAGTCGAAAAACTCACCAAAAGAACTGCAAGTCAGATCCAAACTCAGGCAATTCAAACTGAATTCAAACCCAACTCACCAGCTCAGATTGGCATAAATCGATGGCACAGTGCTATGCGCCAAGAAACTAGCTCAACGGTTGGTGAGGATCAGAGACCCCTGAACTGACACTAATATTGGTTAATCAATTAACTAAGATAATTTTTAAATCGAATCATATGTATATGTTCGGGTTGCCAACACAGACAGCGAGCATTAACATTAAAATAATTCTGAATAAAAAGACTTAAGAAACCAAGTGTGTTTAGAAAATATTTAATAATAAGTTTGTTTTGTTTGAGTTTTAAATAATGATTAAATTAATTAATTCTAGTCCTTAAACAAAGTTTGTAATTATAATCAGAGTGGCGGTCCTTATTATATGCCAATGAATATTACACAATATTTGAAAGTCTATGTCTATGCCCCCAACAAGAAAATAAAAGGCAGATAAAGGTATTCATTAGTAAAGGAAATTTTTACTCTAATTTTATACGAAAGAATGTGATATTTATTTTCACATTCGCAAATCCATTCATGAAGAGCAAGATACGTATTTTAGAGCATATCTTTAATTTTTATTAGAAACTTATTTGGAGATAAAATGGAGAATTTGTTGGACTTTAATTTAAATCACTTCATCATGAATTACGAGCATCAGAGCGGCCTTTACTGAAACAGAGAGGTAACTGTGCTGACGAATTATGAGCTATAAAGTGAAATTGAAAGACGATGGCTAGTCGATAATTGAAGTCCTGTGGCGGCTTGCATCTGACAAGTCTTATGCCCTTTGACTAATATGAATTGGAGAGGAAGTACTTTCTTCCTCGATAATTTAAAATAGCAGAAATATTATCACCGACCAGCCTAACGGAGCGGAAGATTGCCCTATGTCAGCAACGTTGAAGATGATGATTTGATAGTCATCATTTGAATACTAAAACCCATATAGAATGCTCTATGTGATGACTTGATCAATTAATTAAAGTCAAATGAGCTTTTAACGAAAACTATTTTAAAGTATTTGCAAATCATATTAATTATGCCCCAATCATCGTGCCCTTCCTGAATCTAAATAGCAATTAACTGAAATTTGAATTAGAGTATATTTATTTGATTCCTTTATCGGCCCGTTTGCAGAAAACATTTTAAGATTATATATATAGGAATAAATACATATTGGTAAACATGAGAAAATAGCTGGGGCATAGATTGGAAACGGAACTAATAATTTATTATTAGCCAATTATAAAAATAGTAAACATGTAATAATTTTTTTCAACTCGATAATTGATAGAACTTATAAATTTAGTTCTAATGGGCGAGAACTACTATTAGAATTAATATTATATTATTTGCATGAGACAAATAGAACAAAGGAGCTCATCGAGTTGACAGATTATTCGCATATAATTAAAAATAAATGACATTAATAAAGCACACAAATATATATAAATATATATAATATAATAAATGAACCGCCAAGTAAGAAAAGAGAAAGTTTAAAGACTAGAGGTTGAGAGAATTACGATATAAGTTTACAGTAGCATGAATAAAAGGTTTTATAAAGATTATTACATTAAAGAATAAAAGAGCTCTAAAAGGGAGTGTAAAGTAAAGTTCAAAACTGGCCAGAAAGATTAAGGTTCATTTGGAAACATATTACCCAATTCTTCCGGGGCTGGTTCTTAGTTTACATGTCCAGGTTGGTAAAAACGTAGGCATGCATTTAGTCGATTACTTGAACAGCATTTTAGTGGCTTTTTATAATTTTAGCAGCATGATTGGTTCGGAAAAGATTCAGCAGCTCCATTGAAGATTTTCAGGGGACTTCAGGAACTGATATACAGATTCCTGACATTTAGCCCTTTACCATGATAGGAACACTTTTTGAATTTATGATTTCGAACAGCACATAATTTACTGACACTTTTCTGCAACAAAAATGGCTTTTTCTTTTCCAAACTTTTCAGAGCTATATATACTGTCCTCTCTGATGCTTCAGGCTAGCACTTCTTTCATTATCAATGTTTTTAGATACATTGGTTGTTTTTAGATCCATTCCTTCGATAAGGTTTAAATCAAAAAATGATTTTAATTAGGAAATCCTTATCTTTTTTCTAATTAATAAAACTTTAACTGTTGTTTTTGAAAAAAGAAAATCTGAAAGCTTATCGAAAGAATGTAGCTTTTAATCATCAAACTTTAACAACTTATTTAAAAATAAAATCAAATATTCCCAACGCAATGAAACTTTTAAACAATTATATATATTTAAATATTTACAAATATATACGCACAATCCACGCAGTTATAATATATAAATTCATGAATAATTCTATCATGAATTTATTAATAGAATTGATCAATTTAAATCTGAAACTAATTATTTGAATGCACATTTATGAAATAAGTTATTCTTTATGGAAATTAGCGTGGATTGAACATATAAAGCCCCATTGTATCGGAAATTTCAGGTTAGTACTAGGGTTTGAAGTGGGCTTATGGCTAGAGGTCATGAAGCTAGGATCGAACTCAGATCTGACTGCTTCAATATGTGTGCCTATATTATAAACTTATTTAACTTTAATTTCTAATATTAAAGAAATAATGGAAATGTGTGTTTATATTCCAAATCTATTTTGTCTAAATTTTATCTCTAATGTTAAAGAAGTAATTGAAATGTGTGTCTCCTTTTTAAGTTTGATTTACCTAGATTTTACCTCTAACATTAAAGAAATAAATGAAATGTGTGAATTCTATTATTATTCTGGAAGATTTATGTTGAACTTTTTAATAAAACACTTCATAGTTTCTTTATTGATAATTTTTGCTAGCTATAAAGGAATAAAGATTAAATGGAAGGATGTGTGCAGATAGCCTATTCTAACCTGTTTTATTATTATTATTGATAAAACATTTACCCATTGGATATCTGAAAATGAGCAATGAAAATGTGACATATAATTAATAAATTATTAACTTCTCTAAATGTGCTGATAAATGAATGGGTAGAAGAGCATGAAACTGGATATGAATTCCTTTTATTTTATTGTTCTCCTCGATTGCATTTGATTTTTTTATTAAAGTATATTATTAAAAAACACATAAATTTAAATGGATTTTATAAAGTGATTAGTTATTTGCTTTGTGAATGATTTTTGAAAATTTGGAACAAATGCTGAAACCAGTCTAATGAATTAAATAATAAACTCTTATCTAAATTAAGCGGTATTAGATATTTATTACCATAATGATTTTCATGTGTTATATTGCCAGTGGTTTCATTAGCTATTGCTGAGAACTTTGAAATGCTATCCAATTGGATTTTATTAATATTATTTATATCCATGCAGGAAATTGTTATATGTTTATCCATATTTATGATTATACCAATCATCATCATCATTTAGTATATGACTAAGATAAGTTATCTACAGACTGTAAATGAACTTTTCATTCCAGCTAAGAAAAAAAAGCTTTAATGATATTATTTTGTTAGAATCTGATAAATAGGTAAATTTAAAAATGTCTTATGATTTTTTTATTATTATTTGATTATTTCTCTCTTCAAGAACGTATCACAAAAGTATAATATGGAAAAATATACTCGGTAATTAGTGGTTATTTTAGTATTGTTTTATTATGTACTTATATTTCTATATGTGTGTGCTAGCACTAGAAATATCCATTGCTCATTTTTTTGAGAAAAGGTAGTATCATAAAATTCATTGTTTCTCTTTGCATTCTTAAGAAGTTATTAGGTTTATTTCCCAACAATTAGTTTACTCCAAATTTAAAGATTTGTTGTTTATCCCAAACCAAAACTTTTGTTTCACTTTGTGGGCTGATGCCAAATACCCTATAAAGTTATTTTGTCTTGCTTATTTAATAATAATTATTATATTTACAAGTTAAAATATTATACTTGTCAGAAATGAGAGATTTATTCATTATTTCTTTTATAACTTATCAAGTAATGTCGTTATAGTATTTATTATCAAATGTGATTTGAAATTCTTTATGCATTATTATGGTTATATATTGGCTTGTTATTTAATAATGTTTGAATTGAAAGTAGAAATAATTTAATTCCCATCAGTTTCAGAAGATGAAATGTACCAAAAAAGAAGTAGAAAGTTTAGAGATTTATTTGTGAATTTATTATTTTTTTATTATGCTTAGATTGAAATGTATTTAGTGGCTATGCAGAACAAAATTATTTATGTCATATATTGTATTGTCAGGGATTGAGATAACTCTCCCTTAGCTTGTTGACATATTTGTTAGGAGTGGATTAGATCCTCCAGATTAAGTAGTTGTATTTTATGAATTATAGTATGTGAAGCCAAGTAGTGTATTTCTCTTATTTTTTTGGTGATGAGATCATGTCCACACCAGTTTGTTTTAAGCCTCAGAAATTAGACTAGGTAGTCACTGCATATTGTTATTTAAGTGATTAGAGTTAAGAAAGACTTTTTATCCCTCATGTATTTGTGTGGAATACATTCCATCATTTTTCCATAGCCAAGCATAAGATAGTTTGCTAATAAGAAGATAAAATAAAAGTAGAATTGATTTTTCTCACAGAACAGCTGAAGTAGAATTAGTATTAAAGCTTGGTTGGCCATTGTCATCATTCGTATTATGACACTTATCCCAATTTCACAAGTAAACTGATCGGATTTAGTTATATTAATTATTTTATTGCAGGTAGTATAATTCTGATGCATGCATAAAATATTATTCATTTGAATGGTATGAAGAAAATCCATCATTAATGTGTAACTCTTTAATTATTGTTTCAAATTATATCATATCAATTATTTATATTTTATACCATCAACTCTCATAATGTTTCATCCTCATTTTGAATGAGCTAGCAAAAGAAAAGAAACTGTAGCCATTAATAGAATTATTCATTTAATTTATGAAGGATAGCTTCACCTCTTACTCTTAGATTTAAATCCCTCTCATATTATTTTGATGTGCATTTGAAATAAAATGCCAAGAATTTTAGTTACACATTTTATAATTTAGTGCCAGTGTTTAATAGATTTTATTTTTTATGAGCATATCAGAATTGATTGATAGCTTGAATATATTGAAAATAAAATACCAAAAATAATTTTATATTTAATTATTCTGGTGTGATGTTTAAATAAAGTTTTCTTTTTCATAAGCATGTCAGAATTGACTGGTAATGTAGGTGTATTGGAAGTAAAATACCAAAAAGTTATTTTCATACTTAGTTATCTTAGTATAGTATTATAATGTTTCTGGGTCACAGGCTTATCAGAATTGACCGATAGCTTGAGTAGATTTTATAAGTAAAATACCAAGAAGTTTAGTTTCACATTTTATTATTTTCGAGCCAGTATCATAATGTTTCTTTTTGTAAGTCTATCAGAATGCACTGATAGTGGCATATGTTGAAATAAAATGCAGAAAGTTATTTTAATGTTATTTATTTTCATGTAGACTATTTAATCATTGATGTTGGTATTATTTCAAAACATGTTTATACTTAAATTGAAAAACCAAATGTTTATTTAATTATCTTGTAATAAATGTTTACTTATTCAAAAGCCTTGTCCAGAATTCTTCTTTGACATGCATTCGTGTTCTATATTTCCACACATGCACACACACTTACATATCCAATATGATATGGTTGCATTATTCCATAATTTAATGATGAACATGTTCAGATCTGATGATGTTGTATTTCCTGATCCAAACACTATATAAAATGTTTGATTATTTAATGATTCTCTGAAAATTTTATTATTCAGTTATTATTTAAAAGATGTGTTGAAATCAAAATGCACCCTATTTCTTTCATTATCTAACTACCATTATTTTATTAGAATAATGTTTAATTTATGCCATTACTTTTATATTAGTAGTTGTTGAAAAGTATAGATTTAAACTTAAGCCATGCAATAAACTAATTCACTGACATTAAGCCATGCAATAAACTAATTCCCTGACATAATATCTTAGTATTTAAATTAGACATTAATTCAGTTACTTAGTTTAAATTACAGTACAATTAAAAGTTAAGTAATGTTATATTTTATTTTGTATTTAACTCTAACTTACCATATAGTGTAGTTAATCAGTATTACATCTTTATTCTTTTAATTTAATTTTATCACAATAGAGGTTGTTCAATACATGTGGACGATGGGAGGAGATGAGGTTAAATTATAACTTGTAAATTTAAATGGTAGAATTTTACCAATTTTAATTATTTTTTTTTTTTAGAACATAATAGATGTTTTATTCCTATTAATTATAATGTTTCCTCCCATATCTAATATACATTTTACATCCTATAGATCTCTGTAACCCCAACTGAGCTAAGCTATGGTAGGATAGCATTTTAAGAATCTCATTAATAATTTTAAAGTGAGATCAGATTAGTAGTTTATTCTATGATCAATAGAATTGGTGCCCCGGGTATTTGTTGGTAGGGAAGGTAGGAGAGATGTTGGGGGAGGGTTACAATATATATATTGAAACAGAATCTGAGGTTCAGATTACGTTTCACAGTCGTATTCTATCCCTCACCAACAAACTAGATTCAAATACCAGTCCTACGTATATATACGCACCTATTTGTTTCAATTTTTTTTAAATTTTGTATTCAAAATAAACGTTAACAAAAGATTTAATAATCTTAAATTAAATAAATCAATAATAATATTTCATATAATTATAATAGGTCGTATATGTGCATAAATCACATGTATATATTAAAAGTGATGGAGGATTACGTATAAATTAATATTTGTATATGTTATATGAAAATGTATATTTCATTGATTATAAGATAAACAACATAAAGGAGTATTATTTCTTAGAATTAAGTAAATTAAAATTTTATGTATTAAAAATATGTATGTAATGGCGGTTGGGATAATGTAATCGGTTTGATAGCTTGTAAAAGCATTCTAAAACAAAATCAATTAGCGTGATTAAATTATTATCTATATTAGAAAATTAAATAAATTTCATAAACAAAAGTTATCATTTGGTAAAATCTATTTCTGAGTCAGAAATAGATTTAGAACAATTGTTTCAAAAATACTAATTTGTTTGAATTGTTTTACACTACCTGATTAACGAAGGATAAATTCCTTACTAAAAAAAAAGCTGTTTTGCAATATTATTTTATAGCCGCAGGTATTACAACTGAATAGCATTCCTTAGATAAACCGGAGTCATATAAATAGGACCCAAAACTCAGTCATCAAGAGAGTACATACATTCGTAAGGCATCCGCCAAATGAATCTAAGTCGCTGAAATTTTCAAGAAACACCTTCTTTCCATGACTAGGCCAACTCAACTCCAGCCAGCCTGCCACTAAAGATGAACCTCCACGAACCTGCTGCTATACCATGAGAACCAACCGGGTGATCTGCTACCTGCTTTACGAAGGTATGCTGTAAAGTGCCGCCTTTATGAATTCAGAACTTTCTCCTGATCAACCCTTAAAATATAAAAATTTAATATTAATTATTTGTAACTTTTATAGTCTATTTTATTCTATAACCATTTTAATTAGCCTCGTAATTTCTTTCACTTTTAATTTAATGCGGCAATTATTTTATTAATATTTTGTCTAATATATATATATTTTAAATGCTAAATGATATTTCAATGAACTTCCACCCTCGCCAGTATAGTTATTTTTACCTTAGCTCCTCGCATTAGATAGGAGTAACACTTCATTTTTAATTAGTTTGTTTTTACTTTTAAAACTATAACGCTTGCTAGGTTGGGAGATTATTTTTAAAAAAAATGTTTTACTAATTATTATACTTTTTGTATAAACAACAGAGGGAGAAATAAAGTTTCACCTTTGATTAGTTTACAATTTATACAATGTTAATAATCTCCGTAAGAGCGCAATATTAATGCAAACAAATATATATATATATATTACTTTTTATGTCTTTATTCTCACCCATCTAAAAATATATATGAATATTTTTCTTAAAGTACACCTTAGACTTAATTTTATACTATGTTATATGTAAGTGGAACGTTATTAAATAAGTGTAATGAAAGGGGGGAGGGGATTTTAGAACTTTCGTTGATATTAAAAATACTTTTCTAATAATATCTTTAAACTTTGTTTAATAAATACGATCATACCATTATCTTTGATGTTATTATTATAGATTGTATAAGCTTAATTATAGATATTTGACTAGTTATTGGTCCATCCCAAAGCATTGTTAGCATAGGCTACTTTTCATGTTTTAAGCTTTATCTAGAGATGTGTGTGGGAATGCCTGAGCCGTCTCTTCTTCGTTTCAGGTCGTAAACAGGGCGATGAATGTCCGTGGACCATATATATGTTCACATAGCAATGCATAGGAAAATTCTGGCAAAGTTTGGCCCATTGCAATCCCTTTGTCAACCGATTCCACAAAATGTGGGGTGGCAAGTCGGCTAGACTGTTCTATAATATGATAAAGCCCCTCAAAGTATTGGATCCGCAAATATTCGGCCATTATGCTAACACCGCGTCACTTTATATTAGATCCCTCTTTTCAAAAAGCTCAAGCCTATCAATCTGTATCTACTGTTATGTTCTAATTTAATGTATCTCATAAATTAAATAACTTTTGATGTGTTGCTTGACGACTCTATATATATAATTTAGAGAAATAATTCCACATACATTCAGTAAATACATCTTTATTAAAAATTATATTTTCTTATATATATTAAACTTATGATAGCTTGGTCGGTTAGTTAATTGACAATTATGTAACCCATCCTGGGATCAGTCAAGGTTGTGTTTTCATTTGTAATTCAGGCAAATCATTATAAATTGTACACTTTATAAATGTGCTAGATTAATTGAAATGTCATTACGCCACATCAAAATTCTTCAACACTTATTTGTAAATACTTAAGCTCAAGTGTGAGTAAGCACAATATAATTTATTTGTAATATGAGGCTAATCACCATTTAATATAATTCAAATGGATATTTTTATTTCTATTTGTTTGTTATTAAATATAATTTTAAAATTAAACATCTGATTATTGCTCATTCTTTAGTTAATTGATTTAGTTAACTTTTAAATGTCATGATTTGTGGAATGATTTAAGATCCCACTAAAGTTAAGCATAAGTACTTGTCTGTTTTAAAATGTATATATGCATTTGTCATGATTTTCTCCTGAGTCTCTTTGTTTCTCCGGTATGCGATGTCGGCCGGTGGTAAATTAAATATTCCAGTATCATCGAATTTGTTGCTCATAAGCTAATAGATCTGGAATCTAGGCATACAGGGCAGAGTTCATGATTGTTCCTGACATATGTATCTTGCACATGATTGGACTCGAGGTACTTTTACCTAGATGCTAGATCTTGTTATGTGGACAGACAATTCTGACTGGTACAATATATATATAAATGTTGAAGAGTTTATTACAGTTTATTTTCGAAAAGATAAGAGTCAAATAGTTTTCTATCATTAGTTTTTGATTAAAAGGGAGGAGGGGGAGTTTGGTTAGAAAAGTTAAACTAAAGGTTTTATAAAAGGGAGTAGAGTCTATTATTATTAGTTGAAATATAATTTAAAGTTTAAAAAAATACAAATCTCTTTTCATTCGAATTAAAGAAAAGTAATCTTAAAACTAGTTATATATGTGCATATATATGTGCGATGGTAAATAAAAATAAATGTATGCATATTAAATAAATATTAAAAAATAAATGGAAGTTGTCATTAAAAAACAAAGCGATGGCTATTAATTAAAATATAAAACAACATGTTTTGCATGACTATTATTAATTAAACAATCTTCCAAAACACATTGTCAAAGGATTATCAATAAAATTTTGACAACAGATATTGCCGGAGGATATCGAAAAGAAAACACTTCACAGGTATAAATAACAAAAATTTTATCAGACAAGCAGTTCAATTCAGAAATTAATTGAGTCAGTTAATTGAGTCAGTTGAATCAAGAGAGGACAATCAGTTGAGTTAATTGTATCCAGAAACAAAATGCAGTGCTGAGCACTTTTTAGGAACACACGTTTTCTCCATAATCTGATGTCCAATGAAAACAGCAAGATCTGCCTATGAAATAATGGCAGCGTAACAACTTTGGAAATCTTCGTCAATATCTAATTGTCTTCAATAGTAATAATCATGAATAATAAGGAAACTCATCAAGGAACACTACAGCTGGCTGGAAGTATTCGTAATGAAAATATTCTCACCTAAATTAGTAACCAAAGAAAAAAAGTTCTATGTCCACATTCAAAATCCTAGGTAATAACATTTCATATTCTTATTTCTATAATAGCCATTGCATTGCATTAATTCATAAAGCCTCCAGAGACAAATAATTTGAACGCTATAAGCATGCATAAAATGAACTATTGATATGCATGTTTGTGAATGCTATATGATTTTATAGACATCAAATATTATTTGTGCTCTATTATAGTGTGTTATATTAGTTAAAAAATTATAAAGATGTTTAAATTTAGTAAATTAATGTTAGTTAATAAATTGTCTTAAAACTTAAACTTTATTTGTCGGTCAATTCTTTTACAAATCTTTATCAATTCTTTTTGCCACTAATTATGTATAATCTGTTAGTGATTACAAACAGCTGAGCTCGTCATGGATATTTAGGTGTTGAGTTAGTGGCCATTGCTCAAAGTGCATTATTTATTCATTCTTGGATAATTAACTGGTGCCCGTGTTTATACACAAACAAAAAAAGTGCTTTGAACGTGGTGTTGAACTCAACAGCCGAGAAGAAGCTATTTCCTGGAAATGTAATGCTAGTTACATATTTTATAGCTATCATTTGGGCATACATACTCTCTGAGTATGTTTTTCTCTGCCTAAGAGACCGGTGTTTTGAAAGACACATATTCGAACCCGGTACAAATGGCTATACCCAACTTGGGGCTGGACCTAAGAAACAATAGTAATTAAATACTTTGTTTCTTGTTTGAAATTTTTTATAGAAAAGCGAAATTACGTATGTGAAAGTGTTTTAATTTAAAAAAAAAAGAATTGACCGAAACTTTTTTTTTTAAATGAAAAGTGATTTATGCTATTTACGTTATTTAAAATAAATCATTATGTTAAATCAGAGACAATTGGGTATTATGGGTGGAGCTGAAGCATTAAGATTGGGTAGAAAAATGGACAAAAGGGGTGGAGTCAGCATGTGTTGCTGTCTTAGTAAGAAAAATAAATAAATAATAATAATATTTGATTTGTTAATGCAAAATATATATTTAAAAAAAAGTAATAGCGTAACTATGAATAAAGAAATGGAGCTGGAAAAAAGCCCAATATATTTTAAAAATCCCCAGTTAGTGGAAAAAGAGAAAGAAGTATCTGAGATGCAAATGATGATGAATATGATGGAAGAAATGTGTCAAGAATTTAAAGAAAGCCAGTTAGAACTCAAAGCAGAATTGATGAAAGAAATGTGTCAAGAAATTAGTCAAGTTAAAGGAGAAATTAAGGAACTCAGAACAGAAGTAAGAGAAATAAGACATGAAATTACAGGAAAGGTAGAGATAAATCAAGAAATCATAGACGTAGATTTTTTCAAGGAAAATCAGGAAGTTGAGGTCACAGAAGAGGTAGAAATTGAATTAGAATCAAATAGCGTTGCAACAGTTAAAGTAGAAACTTACGTAGATCAAAAGGTAGAAGATAGTGTAGAAAAGTTTTTACAAAAATTTAAAAAGGTTAATGTAAAAGTTCATGTTTGTTTTAAATGTAGATTTAAAATAAAAAGAAATTGTAGAAAAAAATATTCACAGTTAGGAAAAATACGGAGGGCTGTGAAGCTTAGAGGTTTCCTTATTTACAAGGTTGAAAATAGAACAGAAAGAGAAAGAGATAAAGCAATAAATTTTAATCGAAAGAGAGATGTGAGAATATGGAGTATAATTTATATTAGTGAGTTAGTAGAAAAAAAGAAGGAACCGCCGGACATAGTTTAAAAGTTAGTAAACTGGCGGAATAGTAAAGGAAATAAACAAAAAGGACTGGAAATGGACAATGAGCAGGAATATGATTATTCTAAGGTCAATAATTTGATAAATTTAAATCTGAAACTTCTATTTAAAACTAAAATAATAAATTAAAAAAAAAAAAGAATAATGATAAATTAAAGGTAAAGTTAAAATCAGGATTTGTTTAAGTAATAATAATAACGGAGGCTTCGTAAAATAAAAGATTTTTTTTCTCCACGCAGATAAAGTAATTAAGAAAAATGTTCATAAATATAGGTCAAATAAAATCAATAAAATCAAGTTAAATAAAGAAGCGTAATATATTTGTAGTAAATAATAATAAAGAATGATTTGTAATTAACTAATAGATTTTTTTTTTTTGGAATATACGCACAGTAATAAAAGGAAGTAAATAAATGATTTAAAGTCAAGTAAAAAAAAAATATATCAGTGTAATAATGAATCGTAATAAAGTAAAACAGTTTTGTTTTTCTGAGTAAACACACGGTAAAATAAAATAGTTTTGAATATACGCAGGTTAATAAAAAGAAATAAATAAATGGTTTAAAGTAATCAAGTCCAATAAAATCTTTGTATAATAATAAAGAGCAGTAAAATAAAATAGTTTTCTGAATATACGCACGTTAATACATAAGTTAAAGTAATGGGTTAAAATAATATTGTAATATAAATTAATATGTAAACTAATGTCTGTGATGGTTTAGAATAGTATTGTAAGATTAAATAAATATGTTCATGCTAACTTAAGAATAATATTGTAAGATTAAAATAGATATTGGTTGTATGATTTAAAAAAATGATATTGTAATGTTCATAAATATAAATGTAAGTCCATCTAAGTTGTATTAGGAAAGTATCAGGATTCGAAATTAAGGGAAGAGGATAGTATAGAAATAAATTTAGATAAGGATAAGTTTAAAGCTGTCAACTGGATAAATTTTAGTACTCATAACGGATTGGCAGGGATCATTCTTTTTTTAAAATGTGCACTGGCAACAACCAGAGTAAGTTGTATCTTTTCAGGGGAGAATCCCCATATCTCGTACCTCATTTTCCAAAGTGTAAGTCGGAAATGGACAGTTAAAAATTCCTACCATTCGCAGTGATCTTTTCTTAGTCAAAGTCCAATCAAGAGAGTCGGCAATTGTTTTCCAAAGCATAAGTCAAAAATGGACAGTTGAAAATTCCTGCCATTCACAGCAACCTCTTCTTAGTCAAAGTCTGATCAAGAGAATCAGCAATCGTTTTCCAAAGCATAAGTTGAAAATGGACAGTTGAAAATTCCTGCCATTCACAGTGACCTTTTCTTAGTCAAAGTCCGATCAAGAGAATCGGCAGCCGAAGCTTTGTTTATAAAAGATCCCTGTGCCACAAAATTAGTTTGTCCTCGTGGTCAATATCCAGGACTCAGAACATTGTAAATAATGTTGCCAGCATAGAAAGAAGAAAAGTACCACTGGAGATTGCCCTTGTTATGAAAAGCAAAAGATATTAAAAGGCAAACTTAGAAAATAATAAATTAAGAATTAAAGTTGTCAGAGATAAAATGGTCAAAAATAGACGCATTTTACTCTCAAAGGGTGGTGGTGTAATGTACCAATATTGATATTGGCACATATAATTTTATCTAAAAAAATTATTAAAATAATCTTTCGTAAAAGAAAACATAAAATTAAATGTTGAAGAGTTTATTACAGTTTATTTTTGAAAAGATAAGAGTCAAATACTTTTCTATCATTAGTTTTGAAATAAAAGTTAGAAAATAATTGATTAAAAGGGGGGAGGGGAATTTGGTTACAAAAGTTAAACTAAAAGTTTTATAAAAGGGAGTAGAGTCTATTATTATTAGTTGAAATATAATTTAAAATTTAAAAAAATACAAATCTCTTTTCATTCGAATTAAAGAAAAGTAATCTTAAAACTAGTTATATATGTGCATATATATGTGCGATGGTAAATAAAAATAAATGTATGCATATTAAATAAATATTAAAAAATAAATGGAAGTTGTCATTAAAAAACAAAGCGATGGCTATTAATTAAAATATAAAACAACATGTTTTGCATGGCTATTATTAATTAAACGATCTTCCAAAACATGTTGTCAAAGGATTATCAATGAAATTTTGACAACAGATATTGCCAGAGGATATCGAAAAGAAAAACACTTTGCAGGTATAAATAACAAAAATTTTATCGGACAAGCAGTTCAGTTCAGAAATTAATTGAGTCAGTTGAGTCAAGAGAGGAAAATCAGTTGAGTTAATTGTATCCAGAAACAAAATGCAGTGCTGAGCAGTTTTTGGGAACACACATTTTCTCCACAGTATGTTGTCCAATGAAAACAGCAAGATCTGCCCGTGAAATAATGTCAGCGTAACAACTTTGGAAATCTCCATCAATATCTAATTGTCTTCAATAGTAATAATTGTGAATAATAAGAAAACTCATCAAGGAAACGTACCATCTGGCTGGAAGTATTCATAATGGAAATATTCTCACCTAAAGCAGTAACCAAAGAAAAGAAGTTCTACATCCACATTCAAAATCCTAGGTAATAACATCTCATATTCTTATTTCTATAATAGCCATTGCATTGCATTAATTTGTAAAGCCTCCAGAGACAAGTAATTTGAATGCTATAAGCATGCATAAAATGAACTATTGATGTGCGAGTTTGTGAATGCTATATGATTTTATAGACATCAAATATTATTTGTACTATATTATAGTGTGTTATATTAGTTAAAAAATTATAAAGATGTTTAAATTTAGTAAATTAATGTTAGTTAATAAATTGTTTTAAAACTTAAACTCTATTTGTCGGTCAATTCTTTCACAAATCTTTATCAATTCTTTTCACCACTAATTATGTATAATCTGTTAGTGATTACAAACAGCTGAGCTTATCGTGGATATTTAGGTGTTGAGATAGTGGCCATTGCTCAAAGTGCATTATTTATTCATTCTTGGATAATTAACTGGCACCCGTGTTTATACACAAACAAAAAAAGTGCTTTGAACGTGGTGTTGAACTCACCAGCCGAGAAGAAGCTATGCCCTGGAAATGTAATGCTAGTTATATATTTTATAGCTATTGTTTGGGCATACATGGTCTCTGAGTATGTTCTTTTCTGCCTAAGAGACTGGTGTTTCGAAAGACACGTATTCGAACCTGGTACAATATATATATATTGTAAAGGGTAGCTTACAATGCACACATTCCTAAAAAGATCAAGCCTAGTTATTGAACCAAATTCATTTGGAATTTATATTAATAATGGGAAGATTATTTGTTTATTATTTATTACATATATACATATAATGCACAATAGATTATTTTATTATAAAATAAAATACGATCAATATTTTACAAAGTAATATTGTATATATATATAAACTATTTGATTAAATAAACTGTAATGTATATATATATATTTTTATTTAAAATTGAATATTAATTTATAGTTAAATGAATTAAGAATAACCTGAAGTTAATTGGGTGGGCACACATGTGTGAAAATAAAACTGATTTTATTATTATTATTTTTTTTTTATTTGTAATAAATGAAATGTATTTAAACAATATATATAAAAATCTAAATGAATTCAAACAATAGGCAGTTAAAAATCTTAGTGTTCCTGGAAATCTACATGCGTGAAATGTATAAAAACAAAAAACAGTTTACAAATCATTCTTCTTATTGTTATAGCATCTGTAACAAAAGACAGCAGTAAAAACTAAAATTTAGAATGCTAAAATTGAGTTTTACTTTTTTTTTAAGTTAATTATAAACATTTTAAAAGTCAAATGCTGTAACTAAAAGTTTACCAAATCCAGAGGAAAGAAAATGAAATAAGAAGTAAGAATAATTGATAAATTCTTAAATAATTAAATCGTGTTTTAAAAGTTGTTGGAGTATTTTTTTTTACTATTTTAAATTTTTTCAAAAAGAATAACGAAAATTAATCTGCTGAAAATTGGAAAAGACAGAAAAATGAAATAATTTTTTTAATACATATATATATATATAGCGCTTCTATATTATCTGATATAAATTTATGATTACAAATAATTATTAAATTGTACTTTAATATGAAGATGGGCTAGGCAAAACATGCTATTGTGCGTTGTGGTATTTCCTACCAGCTGCATTAAACCATATCTATATATATTTTTCTACTTTATTGTAAACACACAAGAAGATGCCTGCAGTCCAAAGTAAACAAGTATTGGAATACTTTATGGTGAATCAAATGAGGATCATGGTGTTTGCCAGACATCATTGTACCTATCTATCCTTGCTAAGGAAAATGATTTACTAAGTGAAACCACTTTGAAGAACAACTTGCCTAAATATCAACTACTACTATTTCTATTATGATGATTTTTTATGAACTTTGTTCCAATTACATTTTTTTAATCAAAGAATCAATATTGTAAATTTTTATTTTTTATTTATTTTTTTTATTTATATTATCTGTTGTATTTTCACACTCTGATGCTGAAACCTCATTTTTCAGAATTAGCAAAGAAGAAAAGGTGGGATTATTCATTTTGATATGTTTATATTTTCATTGTAAATAAAATTTGGGTAAGATTTTCTAAATTTGATTTCATAGGTTAAATTACAACACTTATACAGAATACATATTATATGTTTTATTTTGTGATTAACCTTGCCCATATATTTTCCAGTATGTTTGACTAATCAACTAATAACTGTCTCTATCATATATATAAATTGGGGAAACTTGTTAAATAGGTTGTTAACATCTGCAAATATATAATTTAGCTAGCCAGCATCTCAATTATCTTAAATAACTAAAGTTTATTTTTCTATATAATTATGATTTGTAGAGAATGAGTGACATAGGTGTATTTCTACCATGGGGTATAAGGGTTGGATGTGGAGGATAATTAATTAGTAAAATGGTAGAGGTTCACATGTGATACATGTACATATGATTATTATTATTATTTATATTTTTTTTATCATTACTATTGTTGTTATACTTGATATTTATTATTGTTAATAAATGTTTAAGAGTTTGTTTTATTTCAGTCTCTGGTTTATTGAATTGTCCTGACATTCCACAGTCTATAAACAATTAGGTATGCATACACATCTATTTTTTCTTATTATATAAAAGCTTGAAAATAAAACAAATATAATAAATGCTAGTTGTAACCTATATATAGGTGCAGGTGTTGCTGTGTGTATCTGTTCATACCTGCTAAAGAAGTCAAAAGCAATATTCTCTCTGGGTTTGAATATTAGGGCATAACGGAATTAAAAAGGGGGAAAGTGGATGAACTAACCTAAATTGCATTTAATAGTATTAAATAGGGATAGAGTTAGTCAATTAAAGGGTATGCAATCATTGGTTAAGCATTTCATCAGGTTCTCATTAGCACTCTATCAAATGACCCACAGTCTGAACATAATTAGACGCAACTTTTTTCCCTTCTAAGCCTGGTAGGTCTCTGCAGATTGTTTCATTAGGTGTAATAAATTAGAGCATATTAACTTATCCCCACACCATATTGCTACATCTGCATAGTAGTACAGTCTGCAAGTTAGTTGACCATCCATTACATCTGGTGCACCATCATTGGGCTTGGTTAGTTTATGACTGTTGATAAAGAGTACTGCCCATTATACTGGTGTTAGCAATGTTTGCCATTAGTTGTAATCATTCCATCTGTTATATCTGGTATCATCAAATTTTGGGGCTAGTGGTCATCGTTTCCGTCCGTTATAATATATATATATAAAGGGACATGAACTCAGACTTTCAAGCTTTTTACAACTATACACCCAATCTTATACAACTGATACACATGACCATATACATGTAAAAAAGATAAATTATCTCCAATATAAATATTTTATTCTGAAGCAGCACTCATCAGTTGATCCAGACAACCATCTTCCACACATATATACAATTAGTGCTTAGTGCATATTAAGATAGCAAATCATCGAACTTTAATGGACAAGCTTCAATCTTCTCCACACTCCAATTATTCAGCCAACCATATCATTGAAAATCTGATGATGAAACACTTAAAACTCTTGTTGATGCTAATATTAAACCCATGTTGACTTATTAATTGTATAAGATTGAGTGTATAGTTGTAAAGAGCTTGAAAGTCTGAGTTCAAGTTCCTTCTAATTAAACTAAGTTTTGTATAAACAATACACTTATATTTGAACATTATATATATGTATTTTAACTAAATTAAAAATTATCTAACAAAATAAATTACTTCATGCTTATTAGAGGATTGAAATGATTAATAGGCATCCATGTTGTAGCCAAATCTAACTAAAAGATATTAATCTAAATCTTGGTCTTTGAAAGATGAAAATTTTCTTAAATATAAATTAACGAAAGATGCATTTCTTAAGTATCAATTAAATATGCGATGCATCAATTATATATATTCTAGTATAATAAGTATAGATTAAATAATTTCTAAGTATAGATTTAATATAATAATTTCTCCAGTACAATGTATAGACTAATATATTTCATACGTATCAATCAAAGATAATCTCCTTCATGCGACCGCGTTACAAGCCAATTGTAACTCAATAAAATCAATTCAAACAAATGAGAAAAGTTATTCTTTGTTTTGTTAACTTTATAAAAACTTATTAAATTAACATAAAATGCATTTTGCAATCTCTTGATCAGTCATCCACGTTGGATTTTAAATAGCATTAAAACGATTGGGAACGCTTACAAATATCACATATATTATTGGATAGTTTAAGCTAATTAGAACTTTATTTTAACCAATGAGAGTTTTTATTCAAATGGTCGCACATCCACGTTATAGATTGATTGTACTATATTTAAATCTATATGGCATTTAAACATTTGTAGATAAATTGCATGCCAATTACAACATTTTAAGGATGGATCAATGGATGTTTCACCATTCCCAGCTGACACTATTTCTGAAGCCTACTGGGGTGATGATGATGGTACAGAACACCTATAAGCTTAATTGCCAGGGCACCAAATTGCAACTCTAATAAAATACAAAGGTTAAATCTCAACTCAATACTCTTAGTAATAATATTTCATGAATGGGTTAATAACCGCCTCTTACGAGGCATCTCGTCGACATCTGATGTCACTCTAATTCTGCTAATTTTAAGGCTAGAATATTCGTTTGATAGTTATTGATTAGGTTTTTAAAAGTTCTGTAAGATGGTGCCCTCTTCCGAATTATTTTACAAGTAAAAAATCAAAAAAACCGCATTTAAAACTAAACAAAGAAAGAAGTTTGTTGCTGATTGGCTGTCAGCTGGCTCTCAGCTGAAAAAGACATTCTGATTGGCTGGAAAGAACAAAGAAACCGCCTGATCAAAGAAAATAAAGAAAAACGCTGAGATTTTCATTTCGAATGCAATTTAAGTATTAAAAAAATATAATTTGAGAAATTAAAATAGTTTTTTAATAAAATATACTAAAAAAACAAAATTATTTTCGAAAAATATTGAAGATTTTAGTAAAAATATTTAAGATTTAGCAAAAAGAAATCTTTACTTTTCCATAACGTAAAATTGAAAAAAAGCATTTGCATCAGCACTTTTTTGTTTAGACATTCGCTTTAAGTTTGCCAAAATTGAATATATTTTATAATAAATAAATAGCAATTTATTTTTGAAAGAACTTTCGTTCTCTTTCATAACCTGAAAAATTAGTAATATACTTTTTATAAACGTATCTGAGTTGAATTTAATATTATAGGCGAATATGTTTTAACAATAGGCTTTGTCTTCAGTTTGTGAGTTGGCCAATTAAAAGATTTGATTTTTACCTCATACAACCAATAATATAATTAGCGGTTAAAGGGTTAATACATAATCGATTTAGAGAACACTGAGAACGCATTAAAATTGACAATATTAATATCTTTAAGAATTCCAGGTTATTCTCAGCGCATTCCCCATTCACTATGATTAAAGCTACAATTAAATTTTATTCTAACTATAAAGTTCTACATTCATCTCCACCTTCCTTATCCACTCCTCCATCAACTTCCTATCCATATGTCTATTACACTATTATTTATTTTATCATTAAATTTTACATTTTTGCTAGCTCCTTTCTTTCATTATAATCTCTTCTCAGGGTTTTTTCAAATAATTAGGTGTGGAAATCGAATAAGCTGCGATAGATTATTGGTGATAAACACTCCTCTCTTGATCGCCTCCAAGATGATCTCGGTGGTCTTCAATGCAGTTTAATATCAATTTACATTAAAGCTCGGAATATTTTAAGCTTATTAAATCTTTATAAACACATCATAAAACATAGTCGCAATTATAACAAAATTATATAAAAACAAAATGCGTCTAGAGAGGGGTTTGAATACAACAGATGGGGAAAGGATTTTATGCCCACCCTCTGCACTCGCTATCACTCAATACTATCTCTATTCACGATTTATACTTCAACAATATTAAATTATTTGGTAATTTTAAGTATTTGAAATTAACCTTTTAAATAATTTTACTAAATATAAGTTATGTACATAATAATTCAAATATTAATAATAATATATTGATGTATGATTGGATTGGAAATCTCTAGATAATAATAACCCACAAAAACATGGAGACACACACAAATTTTATTTAAAACAAATAACAAATTTTATTTAACAAACTATAATTCAATACAAAAACATATACATTATATTTATGCTTTCATTTTATCTTAAATCTAGTGAATACCAATTTCTTTCCGTTTTCAATGCTTTCTCTTTTATTACTGATTTGTGTTAGAACGAATTTCTCCCCTAATTAAATTTAATAATTTTATTTAACAAATCTAAAATTAATATTCCCTCGCAAATTTCTTGATCTTTTCCTATCATCCTGATCAAACATTCTTTTGCCCCAATCTTTACAACAGAGATATCTTAATAATAGTGAGATTAAGTCATTGCAAATCAATCGGCATTAAGATCAACCATCATCATAGTGCATACATTCTATATTCATGTTCTTATAACATAATAATATTTTAACAATATTACCTTTTCAGCGAAGTTCTCAGCTGGCCATATAAATATTTATTAAATAAATTTATATACGCATTGCTCGTAAGTTTTATTTAACCCTTAACATTTATTAACTTAATTATTTTTTGGCTCGAATGCTAAATCAAATCTACAAAAACAATATTCAAGTACACCAATCGCACATACATTATCTGCATTCATTCTGACATTAAATTGAGTTTGCGACCTGGTATCCAATATTTATAATAATGCTTATCATGGCTATCCTCTCATACACACGTAAGGAATATCAAATATAAAATATGAGGTAGGCAGTGACCCGAATAAGAGAGAACCTTTTCACTAAGGTTGTGATATGCTAGGATTTTTATCGCTAGTCATATAAAAACATAGGTATACCAAATACCTCTGGCCATCAAAATAAGAAACTTTCTTATGGTGTAGAGAATACTCAAGTGGGAAAACTCTTCCACTGGGTTCAAATACTTTATGAATATAGCATAAATCTTAGTGAGCTAGACTTCACTGGCTTTGTGGAGATCTTTGTCTATCCACCCACATACAGGTTGAAACATCAAATTATACAAGTAAAACTTTCATCTCTTTAATATTCTTGTGACTAGTGCACTGGAATATGAGCTCATAAATTTTTCAAGCATAAATCAGCCTGTTTCTGGCCTTAAATCTATGATAACAATAATAATAAACAATAAGAAATGCACACAAAATTCTCAAAACTATTTCCATGCACTTTTATAAGAAAATGATGATGATGTAACTCAATAGACAAGCAATTTATTTATAAGTCTAAGCATTTGACAATAACTTCTGATGCTAATAATAATATCTCTAAATGGCTTTTTTTAAAATTGTTTGTAAAGCATTTTAAATAAGGCATATCAGAACATGATATAAATTTCACCTACCCCGAAAATGACAATAATAGCAAAAGCATTTAAATAAACATATATAAAATCATCTGAAATCAATCTCTACCCCCAAAATAATACAATGGTAATTATCACATGAATTAATTTTAAAATAGATGATATACATGATACACTACAAAGAAAGAAATTCGTTTTTTTATATATATTAAATGTCCTACACACATAAAGAGCGAATAATAAAAAAAATATACCTATATAAAGTCCTTTAGCAAGTGTCCTTCCAAGTTCCTGACTTCCACTTTTCCTTTTTTTCCATTCCTCCTTGATAGGTTTATAAGAGCATATAAGTATTTGTAGTAAAAAGTTCTTTTGATAGAATTTGGTTCCTTTGCCATCATATCTATAGTTTTTATTTTGTTGAACCGCATTCTTCATTTTCAACTCTATGTAGATTACATTTAAACTTTTTAATTTTATGCAGGTTTCAGTTAAACAGCCTTCATTTAAATTTTTCACAATATCAGTCTGTTTTTGATTGTCTTTTTCCAATTTTGAATTCATTTTATATTTTAAATTGACTTACATATACATCAAACCTCTGAGTTTTAAATTTTACTATTTGCATATATAAACAATATTAAACGCAAAGTTTAATTTCTGTGGTTTAAATTTTTATTACCATCTGTTGATGCAGCAATGACCATTAATTGACTTCTGGAAAAAAAATGTGTGTGTGCCCAACTTAAAAGTTATTCACTACATGTTGTCTTTTCTTAAGACAATGTTAGATTTAGCCAAGTTATTCTTAAGAGACAAAAAGTACAATAAAAATGATTTTAAATTTTATAAGACAATTTTTCTCTCAGTCAGTGCAAGAAAAACCTGTGAAAAGAAAGTTTTAAATATAAAAAGAGAGACCCCTCCCCTTCTGTTAACACAAAATCCATCTGTTCATTTTCTTTATAATTAATTGATTTGTCTATTAATTTTAACCTTTTTGCTCTTTTAGAAAACCAGGCCCAAATTCCATTCTGTATTTTAAACAGACACAATTAACTTCACAATTCAACAGCTATAATTGCCAATTAATTTTTGACATTTTACAAACTATCATCGTTAATGGTCTAAATTAATGGTCCACTTAAATTCCTCGGTGAAATTTGGCATAATTTAAATGCCACTGATAAAAGATTAAGTAATATAATACTTGAAACTTAAACTAAAAGTAAATAACAGAACAGTAATCTTACTTTTTCCATTTAATAATGAAACAAAATATATATTGCAGCTATAAACAGTGAGGATTGCCAATTCCTCTACAAGCTTTATGATAAATGCTTATCCAGAGCCAGCACTTAAAATATCTCTGTCAGGAACCCCTCCCCAAACCCCTGACCATGGTTTCGTGCTTTGGCACTCCTCAGAGAGGTGTCTGAACAGAGATATTTTAAGTGCTGGCTCTGGCTAAGCATTTATCATAAAGCTTGTAGAGGAATTGGCAATCCTCACTGTTTATAATTTACAAGCTTAAGAGATAGGGTCATGTAATCTATGAATTGATCTATGACTTTTATTTTGACTATTTATATATTGCAGCTGTTTCAAACAAGACTTTGAATTAAATTTGGCTGCTAATATTCAACTTATTAAAATGATTTAATTTCTTATTTAAAGATTGCTTTACAACATGACAAGAAACGATTATTGATTGTGAATTCTACAATCAAAATCTATAATCAGATTATATACACACGCATTGCATATATACATCTCTTTAAATTGACCGATTTAATGCTTCAATCCTTAATTATTATAACTATATCATTATTATTTTTTATTTACTTTCATGAACTGTTTCTTTATAATTCATTATAAAACAATGTCCACTCATCATCACTATCTAATGTAGTTTTTTAATAGTCACACATCTCCCTTTTCTCAGTCAACCTATCAACAAATATATAAATTTTGCTTTTTTTAAATATGTTTTTAATATTAACTTGACCCCTAAATAAAATTAAAATAATCTTTTGGATAGAAACATCTTAATAATAATTTTTTAGATTGCTTACTAAGTCAAACATACACAATCCCTTTAAATGTGGGTTCAAACTTAGTCTTTGCTAAAAAAAATTTTATTAAAGGAAAAAAATACATACATTATGAGGAAAATTTGGATGGAACCTTCTCTTGCTTATTTAACTCCAAAACTGGAGTCTTGGACAAATCCAAGGGCTACAATATATATTGTGCTATTACAATTTAGTCAGTAGCTAAATTTGTAGTAATGTGCATAAAAAAACGCCAAACAAAAATCATCATCACATTTTTATATAGTAAAGGAAGCTGTAGGGCACCCAAGTTTAAACCCTACAAGATCCAGTTCTAAAAGCTTAAGATAAAAAGAGAGTGGGGCAACAGTTATATTATTTATTTGTTTGTGTGTTGATAAAAAACTCAAAAAGAGTTTATTCAGTATTTAATTTTTTGTTAAAAAAATATAGTAATAACACATATATAGGAAGTGTGTGTGTAAACTGTTTAATTATCATTGTACATTTCAAATATTAAACTCTCTTCAAAGCTAACCTACATTTACTAAATTCTAATATTTTATTCTATTCCTATTTTATTATTATCTGTTTCTATTTTGTTTTTCTATGATTGTAATATTATGATTTCAAAATGATTATAATTGGGGATTGGAAGGTTAAAAAATTAATTTTAAATATTAAGGTCATAATTTCTAAAAAATATTTAGATTATTGTAATAGGTCAGCTTTATAAATGAGTTGAATAAGTGTGCATGTACATTACATGCATAAATGTACATTTTATTACATATTGAAAAAGAAAGGGAAGATCTATTAAATTATATGTTTTTTTAAACAATTTTGTTTTTATAAAAGTTGGTTTTCTGTTAAAAACTCAGACAGTTGTGACAGATACATGAGAAAAAAAAAGGATTAAGACAATTTTTACTTCAAAACAGGATTAGTCTGAAAAATCAAGGTAGTGTGATTTTTAAATATGTTTCCAGAGAAAGTCACACTATCACTCTAATTGGGTGAGTTGACTCAAAAATCAAATATAAAAACTGTCTGGGAAAAATCAGTAGAAAAGATTTTAAAAAAATTGAAACTAAGGCAGACAAACATTTTAATTCTGCTAGATAACCTTTTTTTATCATTTTTTTTTTTAATATCAAGTTTTTGAATATTGAAAATATAAGGATGTCGGGCCAGAAAAAAAAAATATATACTCTCATCTGGAGGATCCCAGGACCTGCCGGAACCAGCACATCATATAAAGAAAAAAAAAGGAAATGGCTTGTCTAAAATTGTAATATTCTACATCTTCTTACTGGCTGAGAGAAATAAGATGTTTTTAAATAGAAAGAAGAAAGAATTCACCTGCATTTGAAGGCGATCAAAAGAAAAATGATTAATCTACAGATAAATGTTAAATCATCGAGTCCAATTAATGGTTTCAGTAACTGAGTTTAAACCCAAGAAAAATTATAAATGTGAAAACAACTGTTGTACTTCATCCATTAAAAGAATCATGCTTGATAGGAAGAGAGGAAGAGTTAATATGATTTCCAAATTGTCCACTAAAGCAAATAACCTCAATAGAATCATCATCATCAAATAATTATACACCTCAAGAAAGAGATTGGTCCAAAGTAAAACGAAAATGGTAGCTGCAAAATATAGACATTAAACAAGATAAATTTGACTCATTGGAAGTCGCTACAAAGAATAGAACTGGTAATATAAATTTTTTTATATATATTTTCTTTATAATATCAGAGACTTAGCAAAACTTTAGCAACAGAGTGGTATATTTTTGTTTAAAGAACTTTTAAAACAACCAAGATCAATTGAAACCCAGAATTTTTTAATAACGATAAACATAAGCTTCATTAATGATTTTATATGTACTAAAATTATGATTGTCTATTAACTCAAAGTTATGAAAGGTTATTAATATGTAACATTTTTTTTATTATTTTGTTTTAAATAATATTTTTGTTATTATGGGGATAAAACATGCACATACATAATAACATAATACTTGTTGCATATATGTGATTGTGTGAATGTAAAACAATAGGCAATATTAAGAATATTAGAGTATTGTGTTTTAAGTTAAAGTATAGCATTTCAGAGGGTAGAAGGGAGGGGGAGAAAAATAATTTAAAATTTGTTCTGGAAATCTTGCTCTTTCACTTCTACTAACATTTTTTTTTGTCATTCTACTTTACATGTTAGATTATAAAGGTATGTGTGCAAAAGAGAAAAGAGAGAGAAAAAAAAGAGTGTTTATTTTTTTTTTTTTGAGATATTTTCTGGTGCAGTGAGAATCTTAGCAAATTTGACATCTAATTTAACATAAAATTGTACCAGTTACGGGAAACGAGGAAGAATTTAAAATTAATGTTATGATTTTAAAATCATCAATTATGAATATTATTTTTATTATCCATATAAATTTTCATGTATGTCTAGAAATTTTTATGTATATGTTAGAAATGCAGTAATAAATATTAGTTTGTTTTTATTAAACAGAAGCATATATATTTCATTAAGAGTAGTCTTTATTAAGTGTGATCATTCATCATCAAGGTGAATATTAGCTATTAAGTTCCAATTAGATATACTAAGATTAGCCACTAATTATTAATTTCTGAAACTAAATTTTATGATTAGGCTTAGTCCTCAAGCTGTGGTTGAAACCATTATCATTATCATTGTCATCATCACGTTTTAATTAATCAGATAGATAAATATTTAAAGGCCATAAATAAATAGTAATTTCATGGTATTTAGTTGACATTTGTGAATAATTGTAATAACCACCATCCCATCATCTATTTCATGCAAGGATGAGTGAATTGCCATCCTAAATTATTAATAGTAATCTGAGCTAGTAAAACTTATAAAAAAAATATTGAAATGCATTTATTATGTTAAGATCTAAAAAATGATTTCTGTCTAATGAATTTTATATACTCCACTTTAGTTTAAGGATGATTTATGTTTACCTAAATATTAGTGCATACAGTGATATGGGTCTAAAAGCAAAATCTTCCATTTTATTAGAAATAAAGTACCAAAAAGAGATTCAAATCCGGTACATGTGAAAAGGTTATAAGATATAACTGTGTCTAGGTTCAGATAATCTACTGGCGCCCTGCTAGACCATATTCACTTATTATTTACTTAAATATGCACTTGACATCAAACCAAGAAATGAAAGTGGATAGAATCTACTGTCTGTATACCTGAGATATTTTATTGAGTTACTAGTGTACTCACCCACTTGATGTTATTTCCTGAGTTATAGTAGTTTGTTCTTAATAATTTGTTTATAATTATTGATATTGTGATATCTTGAGAAATCTAATTATAGAAATATGTTTCATTTAATCCAATGACCCTTAATATGATTGATAACTCAGTCTGATCTTTTGTTTAATAGCCACTACTCAGATTAAATAATTCTTTTCTTTTTGATATAAAATAAAAGCTACAATTCTTCTTTTTCAGTTATTAAGTTATGATATTTGAATATTTGAGATTTAATAATATTTGGATTTTTGACAATCCAATGATACTATCCAGATATAAAATGATAATATTTATATTTGAATCTTTTCCACCTTTTATTATGTTACAATATATATATATATATATATTTACTGTGACAGTCAGATGATGTATGTTGGTTTAACATAGTTCGAATAGTAGGAGAAAGTACCTCGAGGCCACCCATACATGAGATATTAAATCAAGAATACTATGACCTCTGCCCTATTTGCCTATTCTCGAGGCTAACTACGAACCAACAACATTATCTGAGACACGCATAAATTATTTTCTCACCAGCCCAAACTAGCATCAGAAGAGAAACATGGATGGGAACACCTACAGAGCTAAATAGTTAAATGTGCAATAAAAGTACTAAGAAATATGTGTTTTGCGTGCCTGGATCATTGGAAAAGTAACATAAAGCATTAGAATAAAATTAGCAAACTCAAGCTTGTTATAGTTAAATAATATGTTTAATTAATGACTTTAAAATATTAAGAATGTTTTTAATGGCCTCCGCTATTCCCCTAAATTAATGAAAAACTAATTAGACAATAAAAACAGATTAAGCGATATAATATTTTTGCGGTCTAATTCTTCTTTTCTTCCCAATTTTAATAAAATTGTCAACTCTAATCTCCTCGATAAAGTATAACAATAAAAATCTTTCGCAAAGCATTTTCTAATTGCTTTGCGCTAAAAACAGACAGTTTAAAAATTATTTAAGACATATATAGCTAAATCAGATATACGTAATAAGCTAATGGCGGACAAAAGAGGCGTTATCGAGGAGATCAAGTTGGCAAACAAAGGAAACTTACTCGTATTGAATTTAGAAACATAAATAAAATTGGAAAGAGATTTTAAATGAAAAATTAACTTTTAAACTTAACCGCAATGGAATACAAAATATTTATACATGTTAGTAATGAAGAATAGTGAAGGAAAAAGGGTTAAATATATAGATAGATGATCAGACAATATATATCTAATACTAGTCTAATAAAAATGGTTACATTACAAATATCATTAAATAAAACAATTCAAAATATAATTCAATTAAGCAATTACAAAAGGTATGAACAAAAAAGGGTAGAAAGTAAATAGTTCAATGGAGGAGAGATACAATTACCATTCTAGTTCCTTGGTCATGTTCCCTCAATGATGTTCGTGGCTTGATCCGACCGTCGATAGGTATTTGTCCGGACAAGGAAAGTGGAAATAAGTAGCATGCTTTTACAAAAAGTCCTACAGACATGGCACGGAGTTCAGATTATATTGGGTGGATACTATGGCAATTTGATGGTATTTAGGAACCCCGGCGATAGGCAAAGCTATTTGCCTAGCCAAGCATAGCAGAATCCATCAAAGTCATATGACTTTTAGCTTGTAGCATGTTCAAACTTCTCCATGATTTTGAAGATGACAGTTGTATAACTTTTTGGAATAAAATCTCAACAAGCAAAAGCAAAATCTGAAAGAGTTCTCCAAAGAGAAATCTGAATGCAATCTCAAAAGGGAAATCTGAATGCCTAGTCTTTTGTTCACTCTCCTATTTATACACTTTTTTGTAAGCTACCTTCTATTGTTTTGCCTATGATCTTAGATCTCGATAAGCCCTCCCATGTTCCTTTGTTTCAAGGTAACATTTTCTCAAAATAACTTTTACTTTTTTATTCTAAATTTCTTTCTTTAAACTTTGGATTTTATTAATTAAAAAAAAAAGAGAAGGCCATCTTTAATTTGCCTTGAATGGGCTCACTAATTAGAAACATATATTCTTTTAGAAAATGTTGGCAGGGTCATCTCAAAAAAAAAAGCATACGCCATATTTTAACAAGATTTTAAAAAGAAATATTTAATAAAATAAGCGTTTTTATTTCAGCAGAATTTTGCATTAACTCATATATATATGCTTGATGTATATATATGTTTGACTAATAGGTTTTACAAGTAATTTTTATTAACAGAAATTTAATCTTCGAATGGAATTTATTTAACACGAAATATTTAAATGTAATTAATTTTACCTTTAATGCAAAACCATGCTGATATTGGACTATAAACTTAATTCAGGCCTACAATACTAATTAAGTTTATAGGAGGCTGTGAAGCATGAATCGTACTTCAGATCCATTGCTTCATTTCCCAATAGTTAGTGAGCAAATTAAAAATGTTTAAAAAAAATGTGCTTGCTTCAGGTCAGAGGTAAAAATTTGGTGCCAGGTGAGTTCAAGCCTACCCTTTATTTGCTGTAATACTTAATTTGTTACTAACTACAGTATTTTCTTTTCTTTTACTATATAACTAACGGTTTATCCATAAATTCAATCTCCTATATCTTAAATCGAGTCCATGTTGTTTTTAGTCTAACAAGTTATATTTATCTTTTTAATTTCTAAATTTTCCAGGGTCCCGTGGTATATACTGCCTTGTACTTTTGGACGGGTTCATGACCCTATCATTTTGGTTTTCTTCTATGTTTCCATAGTCAATATCAGTTAGTATCTGAATCGTACCTTGAATATCTTGCATTTGAGTGCTTATTAATATTTTCCTTATCCAGGGTGGCATGTTGTGCCTAATCATCCTTACTATCTGCATTTCTGGATAATTGAAAGCACTTAGGGCTTTTATTCGATTTACCTGCCTAACAAAAAACTGAGCATAATTCTCTTGATGGTTAGCCGGGTATCTTTCATGCATTATGGAATACATCAAACCTTCCTGCCACTCTGCACTCCAATACATCGACATCATTGCATTCTCATATTCCATAAATGTTTGTGGTTATATAGACAGTGTTCCACCAGTCTCTGGCAGATTCTTTTAAATGATGACTGGAGATCGCCACTTTTTCTTGTTCCGTCATATTCTGGAATTGAAAAAACAATTTTGAAACTGTCTAGGTGGTGTCTAGGGTTTCCATCCAGTTCCCCTCTAAAACATTGTATATGTACAAATTTTGCCACAGGAGATGTTACCGGATTAATTATTATTGGCATAAGGATTTGGTTGCATTGTTGCACCTGGATTGGGTTTATTGTTTGACGAATGTTCATTTCCTTTTTATCCTCATTCATCTGTCCATTTTCTTCTCCACCCTGTATTTGATGCTTGACTGACACGTCCAAGGTATGCATATCCTTTTCTAATTCATTATCCATCAATGATTTAAGTTGTGTATCATCTTGCTTCTGTTGATGTTGCCATTTTAACTGAGTATCCTCATCTGGAAATACTTTTGTTCTGGTAGTATGTTGTTGCTGGAGAACCATGTTTTCCTCCAAATGGTTCAGTCTTTGTGATGTCATATTCATGAATTCTTGGAACATGTTCATCATCATTTTGTTTTCGTCTCTCATTTCTTTGAGGAGATCTTCCAAATTGTATTTTTGGTCAGTATGAATACATGTTGCCGTATTTGGAAGGTTGAGCACTACCTCCTCATCACTGTCATAATGTTTGTCTTTCTTCTGTTGGTCCATTTTTGCCTATTATTGGCTATTTTGTTATATAACAATCCCACCTTATTTGTAAAACGTATTTTAGTCTTTTTATAAACAATCTAGATACGTATATTTTATCACACGTATCTAGGAGCTCTATCTTCTGTATATATATAAAAAAATTTACTTCTAAAATAAGTCAGTATTCTAAGTTCCAACTATCTGTTTTATTTATATGTTTTCAGAAATTAACTTTGTCTACCTCACGAGGTCCTATCTTAAACCTATGCCTATATGGACCTGTTTGTACATGAAAAAAAAGATAAAATCCTGCCGTGTCTGTTTTTAATATTTATACTACATATTATTCTCCTCACTTTATTTATTTTTTTATATTTCATTTAAATGTTATTGCTATGTTGACACAATATAATTAAAATAATACGCTTACAGCTTGACCTGGCTTTCTCTGACACCTGAAACAACTAAAAAATGCATTTACATTAATACACAAGTATATATATATCAAAAGGAATATGTGAGCAAAAATATACATAAGTCATGTTTACAAATTATTTTGGCTCACTACGCATACATTTTTATTTTGATCATCTACCTCCTATGGTTTGTTTATTTGTAATCCGATATGAGAGATTGCACTTGCCGACAAATTTATTTGATAAGGGCACCAGTCGACAAGACAATGGTCATATCAAATATACATATTAATGGATAATGATCCAAGCACTCATTGATAAGGATTTATAAAGTTTAAATGCGATTAAAATTTATTTTGCTTTTCACTTCACTTTCAAAAAAAATTTCTTACTCATATTGATTCTGCTAAACGGAAAAAAATCTCTGCATGAATAAGTAAATGGTATTTTAAATGACAATACTAATTAAGTCTAAGACGTATAACAACTCAGTAAGGTAACATGTCTGACCTGGGTTTGAAACCACACTACCGTTTTGGTCATGACACAAAAAAAATATAAATTAAGACAGCCAAAAGTACGATTAAAAAAAAAACAAAATATACACAAAAAAAATTAAAAATAAAATCCCATGATAACTGCCACTCCGAATTATGAACCTGGGATCGAAACCAACTACCATTTTGGTCACAACCCGACATAGATTAACAATTATCAAGCAATTTTACAGAATCACGCATTGAGATCAAAAACTGTTTAAAAAACATTTATATAAAAATGGGTTTTACCGAACTATAACGAAGTGTATACCATATACACCCATATATATGAATATGTACATCATTAAATAAGCATATATATGACCACATATAAATATACAAACAGATATACTGAAACAGTAAGATTCGTATTCGAATCTTAAGTTTCACCTTTTTCTGTCGTCTCTCACTGACCGGTCTATCCCACCCAAATTTAAACTTTTTGGTATCGAATTGTGTGTGTAGCAATATTAAAAATGTATAAATATATGTAGAATTCAGCATAAACATGCACACATTTCGATCTCAAATTAAAGGCAATAAATAGGGATAAAATAATATAATTTAGATTTCTTTTAGTTATATAATTTTGTATAATTTTAATCATTTATTTTGGATTATAAAGTTCGTATTTATTGCTTTGTTTAAATTTCGTTTAATAATAATTCTAAAAAAATCTGATGTAATATTTAATTAAAAGTTAAAATAATCTTATGTTTCCTTTTTGTCTTTGAAATTTAAAAGCATCGGTCAGTGATAGATAATAGATTAATTAAAGAAAAATTCCCCAAAATGTAATTAGTAAATGTAAAATGTAAACAATAGAATGGCAGCTTTCTTTAATTAAAAACCAACAAAATGCATTGATTATCCTCAGGGCAGATTAAGTAGAACCTAAAAATATCTTAACAAAAATGTGAAAGATCAAGATAAGAAAAGAGGCCATCTTAGACTTGGGGGAGACATTCACTTAAAAACTTTAGCTTTGCTCTCGATCACTGAGAGTCTCCAAAAATATAAAAATAATTTGTTCCTGCCAAGGTATGACCGAGTAAAGCACCTAGATTATTCTCCATCGGGAGATGGCCTATCGGATGCTGAACTTTCCATTGCCCGTCATAAATTCACCATGAAGATCTGCTGCCTGAAATAAATGAAAAAGCTGCTGCTGCTGTGAAATTAAATGAAATATCTAAATACAAGAAAGAATTGCCACTCGTGAACCTTTTGCTGCTAAACTAATGGAATCAGAAAACTTCTTATAAAACAGGTACCTGTCTGTGTTCAAACTCTAGAGTACTCTAATAATATGCTATAGCTCTTCTTCATACTACTTATCTAAATTATAAAATGTAAAAACTACCATATGTATAACTAAAACTGAATAATTAACTTAATGTGTAAATTTCTCTACTAATCTAGCTTACCTCATTCTATCTTGGGTGCGTATTTTTAAAATCTACATTTTATCTATATTTATTATTTAATTATTGCATGCTCACAATGGTCTCTATTTTCAAAGTTTAAATCTATGATCGTTTGAAACAGTGAATGCGTGTCACATTTTCATTAATATGTACTTCGTCGGGCCGAGGCAGAGACCAGCCCGACATTCTTATAAACCATAACTAACTTAACTTTCATCTAAATCGACACGCATTCAGTGCATCACTTATTGTAATGCAGGGTCTACTACTTCGCAAATGGCTGACGTATTAGTTATAATAATTCCCAATTTATATAGGTTTTGTATTTATTAAATCATCATGAATAATTCCAGAAAATTACATTTCTTTGAGAGTCGCCAACGTTCTTTAGTAAATGTTGATAATGTAGGGCCGAGTTAGAAATCTATTTAAATCTCATCATAATCGTTTATACATTATACATGTGTTACGTTTTAGAGATGCGATGACCCATTCCGCCGTGAAATTTCCGGATTCTTCAGGGTTGAAATTAACCCCAGTCATCCTACACAAGCGGGCATAATGGGTGCTCCCGTAGGACTTGACAACGTCATGCAGCCAGCCGGCAAAACTGCGACATGGACCGCTTGTCCCTGGTTATGCTTATGTGACACCTTACTTCGTCGGGCCGAGGCAGAGACCAGCCCGACATTCTTATAAACCCATTCGCGGCATTGCAGTTTCGATATACTGCCATTCCATATCGCCTTTCTAAAGCGTACCACGTGTTCCTTTACTCAATTCTATTATTCTATATCTCACTCCGCCTCTGCATTATCTTCGTAATTCACTCTCAAATAAATGTTTGCCCTTAGTCATAAAATAAATATTTTAATTAAATAAATATATGTCCGCCACTACTCTTAAATCTTACTTTAGACTCTTGCATTGCAAAGGTATAAATTCCCCAAGGCATGCATTAGAAATACTTACTCGAGAATTTTAGGTAGCTAGATGACGCCTTCAAATAATTGAATTCCTTTTTTAAACATTACAGTATCGGAAATACCGCTACTGAAGTCCTCAATATAAAATAATGTCTAAATAAATAAATGTATTCTTTAAAATATAATCATGTCGCAAATCCCGCTACTGAAGCTGTTAGTCCTAAAATATTATTAGTAAATGATTGTTTTATTAAAATGTATTAATAAATAATTTTAAACTATACGTCTGCAGTTACGTTTCATTTATTCGATACCCATTCTATATAATATTTCCTCGATTATGTAAATATGAATGTTTAATTAATATTAGTTTGATTATTGGCTAACTCGAGAATAAAATCATGAATCTCTTGCATATCCCTGACCACCGTGCCTAAGGAAATATTTACTAATGTCGCATCAGATGCGTTGTTTCGTGGATTGTATTGTGGAACCGATAAACTATGTTCGAACTCAGTACCACGGGTGGCTTCGCTACTCGATGGTGCTGCTGTTCTGTATGGTGGTCGAATTCTGCACTATGTTTACGAGTCACACGTTTTCTGACTGTTACAATACCTACACATATATTTTTCTTCTTATCATATACATGATTTTATTAGAATGATTTGTCATATTGCAGACCGCATACTTCTATTATTTCAGGCGAGTAAACGCTGGTCACAAATATAACAGGGAAACGATTGCAGACATAGACCTATTATTTCAGGCTATTCAGCAATCCAGAACTCTAAAAATGTAAGGGGTCTTCACCTAAATGGTTACTAAAAGGGTCTTCACCATAAAAAAAAGGGCTTCACCTAACGGTTACTTCAAAGGGTCTTAACCTAACAGTTACTCAATAAATGATTCAATAGCATAATCCCAACTGAGAAAAAAAATCTTAACTAAAGGGGGCTGACATATATGTTATACAGAAAATACTTTAATATATATATTTATTAAAACGAACGTACGCATTTACTTTTTATAAAGTTGAAAATTAAGTTTGCTATTACTGAAACACAACTTATTTTTATATATTATTTGCTAGGAAACGTAACTGCAAAATATTTAAAAATAAAAAAAAATTTTGCACGATTAAAATTATTGATTTAAAGAAACGAACGCAGAGAAAGTGAAAAAAATATTTGCTAACATCGTACGTTGACACGTGTTAATTAGAACTTATCAAACTTTCGATCTTAGAACAAATTTATATTAACGGAAAAATGTTATCTATTAGATCTTTAAAAAAATTTATACAAATGAAAAACAATATTCTATTTTCTATTTGTACTTTTTATTAAGAATATTAACACTACGAATATACTATATTTCGAAAAACATTATTACATCAAAACTTCTCATCTTTAAGCAATACTAAATAACATAAAGTATGAAAGCTATTTTAAGCAAGGGCAGGTGGGTATATATTTGACACTCCCACCTCATTGAAGCTATATACTTTATACGACAAAAAAAAATATGGTGACTGGCCATGACAAAACTCTAATTAGGAAAAAAATAATTGCTTTAACTCTGAAATCTCATTTTATAATCACACAAAAAAAACAACTAACAGAGTGTTAACTTTTTAAATATAAAATATTCATTTCATATATATATATTAAACTCGGAAATTTTTTTTTTAACTTATGACACATTTAACTTGTTAATTACTTCAACAAAAATGATATTTGGCTCACATTAGGAAACAAAACTCGGAAAAATTATACATATATTTTTATATAAATATATTCGACTAAAACAAACTTCTGAGGGTACTAATTTTTTTTTTTTTTAAAAAAAAAAGACATACGTCAACTGCGACAAACTCGGAGAAAACTTTTTTTACATATATCTATATTTCCAAAAAAAAAATGAAATTCGGCCCATGTTGTGCGTCAGAATGCAGAAAATTTTTTTTACTGTGACAGTCAGATGATGTATGTTGGCTTAACCCAGTTTGAATACTAGGTGAAAGTACCTTGAGGCCACCCATATGTGAGACATTAAATCAAGAATACTATGACCTCTGCCCTATTCACCTGTTCTAGAGGCTAACTACAAACCAACAACATTATCTGAGGCATGCATAAATTATTTTCTCACTGGCCCAAACTAGCATCAGAAGAGAAACATGGACGGGAACACCTATGGAGCTAAATAGTTAAATGTGCAATAACAGTACTAAAAAATATGTGTTTTACGTGCCTGGATCATTGGAAAAGTAACATAAAGCATTAGAATAAAATTAGCAAACACAAGCTTGTTATAGTTAAATAATATGTTTAATTAATGACTTTAAAATATTAAGAATGTTTTTAATGGTCTCTGCTATTCCCCTAAATTAATGAAAAACTAATTAGACAATAAAAACAGATTAAACGATATAATATTTTTGTGGTCTAATTCTTTTCTTCCCAATTTTAATAAAATTGTCAACTCGAATCTCCTCGATAAAGTAAAACAATAAAAATCTTTCGCAAAGCATTTTCTAATTGCTTTGCGCTAAAAACAGACAGTTTAAAAATTATTTAAGATGTATATACATAATAAGCTAATGGCGGACAAAAGAGGTGTTATTGAGGAGATCAAGTTGGCAAACAAAGGAAACTTACTCGTATTGAATTTAGAAACATAAATGAAATTGGAAAGAGATTTTAAATGAAAAATTAACTTTTAAACTTAACCGCAATGGAATACAAAATATTTATACATGTTAGTATTGAAGAATGGTGAAGGAAAAAGGGTTAAATATATAGATAGATGATCACACAATATATATCTAATACTAGTCTAATAAAAATGGTTACATTACAAATATCATTAAATAAAACAATTCAAAATATAATTCAATTAAGCAATTACGAAAGGTATGAACAAAAAAGGGTAGAAAGTAAATAGTTCAATGGAGGAGAGATACAATTACCATCCTGGTTTCTTGATCATGTTCCCTCGACGACGTTCGTGGCTTGATCTGACCGTCGATAGGTATTTGTCCGGACAAGAAAAGTGGAAATAAGTAGCATGCTTTTACGAAAAGTCCTACAGATACGGCACAGAGTTCAGATTATATTGGGTGGATACTATGGCATTTTGATGGTATTTAGGAACCCCAGTGATAGGCAAAACTATTTGCCTAGCCAAGCATAGTAGAATCCATCAAATTCATATGACTTTTAGCTTGTAGCATGTTCAAACTTCTCCATGATTTTGAAGATGACAGTAGTATAACTTTTTGAAATAAAATCTCAACAAGCAAAATCAAAATCTGAAAGAGTTCTCCAAAGAGAAAGCTGAATGGAATCTCAAAAGGGAAATCTGAATGCCTAGTCTTTTGTTCACTCTCCTATTTATACACTTTTTTGTAAGCTACCTTCTATTGTTTTGCCTATGATCTTAGATCTCGATAAGCCCTCCCATGTTCCTTTGTTTCAAGGTAACATTTTATCAAAATAACTTTTACTTTTTTATTCTAAATTTCTTTCTTTAAACTTTGGATTTTATTAATTAAAAAAGAAAGAGAAGGCCATCTTTAATTTGCCTTGAATGGGCTCACTAATTAGAAACATATATTCTTTTAGAAAATGTTGGCAGGGTCATCTCAAAAAAAAAAGCATACGCCATATTTTAACAAGATTTTAAAAAGAAATATTTAATAAAATAAGCGTTTTTATTTCAGCAGAATTTTGCATTAACTCTTATATATACGCTTGATGTATATATATGTTTGACTAATAGGCTTTACAAGTAATTTTTATTAACAGAAATTTAATCTTCGAATGGAATTTATTTAACACGAAATATTTAAATGTAATTAATTTTAGCTTTAATGCAAAACCATGCTGATATTGGACTATAAACTTAATTCAGGCCTACAATACTAATTAAGTTTATAGGAGGCTGTGAAGCATGGATCGTACTTCAGATCCATTGCTTCAATATATATATTGTAAACATCGATAAATCTATCTATATTTAAAAACTCATTTGTTGTTATAAAAAAAAATCTCTTTGATTTGGTGGTTATATATGAAGTATTATTATTGATTATAGTTATTAGTTATAGTTATTGTTTGGAGTTATTATTTTATTTATTTGTTGATGGTACATCGTTGTGAATATTTAACTATTGTTATTATTATTATTCTTAATGGTGAGATGTTTAATAGTAATACATATATGTTCTAATTATTATAAATAAATAAAGACATATAAATTGTTGATTATAACAAAGATTATTTTATTTGTGGTGATTATTAAAAAAAATGTAATGTTATTATTTATGTATATATACATATATTTTAAAAGCTGTCAAATAAATTTTCGATATATTTTTTTTTATATGGTTAATATTTTTTTTGAATGTTAATTGTTTAAAAGAAAACATATGTAACAATGGTTTTTAAAACATCATTTGCTGGCATGTGGAGAACAACAACAGCAACAAAAAGAAGCCATTATTATTAGGATAGTGATTAAACAAACAAAAGGATAAAATTTGTTGTACTTTGTTTCTTTGAAATTGCCATTCTGGCTAATATATATATATCGCAGCCAAGGGGCTGTGTCGTTTTCTTTCATTTATTCCAAGGCAGTTTAAAAAGAAAAACTGAGCAAATTTCAACACATGAATTTCATCGTGTTTGAAGCCGAAATTTGATATAGCTATCTGGAATCTATAATGGTCAATCTAATAATAATCTGGAGGTAACTAAAATTAATTAACATATTGGATTCAACATGTCAATTATTATTATTTTTTTTTCAAGGAGAGAAATTTAAAAAGGAAAAATGAAATATATGTATGTGCATTTGGAAATCAATAATTTCTTCTAATGTGGTATTTCTTCAATTTAACTTTAGATAGAATGCATTCTAATATTAAATGGATAAAGGAATAAAGCAACGGAATAAGTTGACTTTTGAAAGAAAAATAAACAAGTTAAACTTTAAAACAAAAGATAGTAAATAATTTTATTAATATATATATTTTTGAAATCGATATTTTTTTTTATTTAATTATAAAAATAAAACGTTTTTATAAATATCATTCTATTTAATTCCAGCGTTTTGTTTTCTTAAAAACAACAAACGTTTAACAGGTATCAAAATTAACACTTAAGTAATTTAAAATTTTAAAGTATGGCTTATAAGTTTGGGATGCATATGGGTTGCTATATGTATATTTTAATAAGTAAAATTTATCTACGCAAATTTTATTATAAATTTTTTTTTTATTATTATTTATTTATCTATTTTCATTTTTTTTTTTAACTTCATGTAATAATTCTTATGCAGACCTAAACAATAATTTATATATTTGCTGGGTATAATATACTTTTATTTTTTAATTTTGAATATTTGAAAAATATAAATATGGATTTGTATTTATATTAATACATACTTGTTAAGCACAGATATGTCTTTATCTATTTAATATATATATATATTGAAACAGACAGATCGGAGAACCGATCTTCGTTTCAGGTGTTTTTATGTACGGTAATTCAAACCACTGTTCGCCCGCAGTGAGATTTTGTCTATTTTAATTTATAATAAAAATTAATTATATATTTTATAGTTTATTAGTCAATGTGTAAAGATGCCGTATATAAATGTCGCAAACCATGAAATAATATTTGTGTGTGCGTGGTTTGCGGATTTATATCATTTAATTTAAAGTTTCAGTGCGGGCGTATTTGTTTTAAATTTTAGTTTTAAGATTGTATAAAGTCGTTTAAAAATACTGATCAAAAATCACATTCCTTTGATCAGTGTTTTAATTAAAATCTAATTGCACAAATGTACAAAGCAATTAAGTTGTATTCAAAATTAGTAAGGAATTTTTATATGTAATTATTATGTCAATTTAAAAATAGGATATTAAATTAAAAGATTGCTAAAAACAGATAATTGATTGTTGGTCAAGCTGCATCGCTAGAGGCTAGAGAAAGTAGGCGGAGCCTAAAACAAAAACAAGTCGGAAAGGTCAGCAGTGGCAAATTCTAGAAAAAACTTACATTCTAACTTTGGTCGTGTTTGAGAGAGGTAGTCTCGAGACAACACAGCAGTTAATAATAATTCAAATATCTTATTAAGAAGTTTACCAGTGAATCGCAATGTTGATGGGCTAATTGCCAGGAGCTGGTCTCTGCCTGCCAATATGGATCCTCGTGCCGCTGTTTGATCATGTTTCATATACTTCAAATTTCCAACTTCCAATCTCAAAATTTACTATGCCTTACAAATAACTTTCAAAAATGCGCGCCTACGTTACAAGCCAAGCTGGATGAAGAAAAAGAGAACTTTGTTACATGAACTTTAATTTTCTTCCGTGCTTAATATTATTAATCAAGTGAATTATATGTAAGTCTTTATATCATTTATAATGCTATTATTTAACCTGTCAGTAAATTTTCTTTTCTTTTTAACCCTCTGCTCTAGTCTTTAGAAATAATTTATAACATTTGTAATTAATCGTAATAATCATTTAAATGAATGCATTTATATTGTTTTGTGTATTGCTTATTCCATAAACAAACGATGCCAATAGTAAACTAATGTACTATAACGATCAAGTTATTTTAAAAGTAATCACACTTTCTGAATTAAATATTCTTTCACATTCCGAGTTGATAAATGTTAAGTCACTTTATTATTCTATGTTAAGTTGTTATAAAATTACAATCTAAGTTTCAATATTAAATATATATATAATAGTTTCAAAGTGTTCATTAATGTTATGTATAATATGAGAAATAATTCACTGAATAATTTGATACTATCGCTACCGCCTGTTAACCCGGAGGGTTAAAGTTTCAGAGTAAATTTAACTAATTATTGTTGTCACCGTCAGTTTAAGTCCGCTACGTTTTATTGGGGTAAGGATCTCAGCCTGTGGCGTAGAAACAGACTAATAGATTCCAGGTTTTATATAATTTCTTTTAAGAATCCGCTTCAAGTATTCGTCCTTCACGTCTGTGGCAATGCCTTCCCTTCGCTGAAGTTAGCGTCTCGCCATTCTACCATTGGGGAATGAAAGCAGTTTTTCTTTCCCGGTAATCTCTTGGATCACCGGGGTTCGAAATGATTCCGGCTGGTTGTCGTGTCCCGGAGCTACTTGGGGGCATTAAGCCTTGTCAAAGTACAAGCCGCCCGGTATTCCGTTAATGCACCGCAATTGATTACTGTAGGGCTTTTGAATCCAGGCAACCACCAGTTCATCTATCTTCCATGTCGTAGATATAAAACCACCAGTTCATTTATCTTCCATGTCGCATTTATATAAAACCACCAGTTCATCTATCTTCCATGTCGTATTTATATAAAACCACCAGTTCATTTATCTTCCATGTCGTATTTATATAAAACCACCAGTACATCGATCTCTTATGTCGTATTTATATAAAGCCATCTCCACTGTTCGTCTACGTTCCGGCTCGAGCCTATTCTAATAAAATAAGTTAATAAAAATCTTTAGAAAAATTTTTCCAGTGCTCAAATACTCTGATTCTCTTAACCACCCGTCAATCATTTAACTATCCAGCTATTGGCATAAGTTTGTTTATTAAATAAAACGTTCACTAAAGACTAGTAGCCACATACAAGAGGATTTATGAAGTCTTACCGTACTGTATAACACTATATTTATATGCTGTATATTTCTATTATATAACACTATATTCATGTGCTTTCTATTTGTCTTATTTAACACTATATTTATATGCTTTATATTTTGCTTATTAAACACTTTATTTAATCTTAAAAAAAAAAAAAAAAAAATATAGTAACTATACCGGTATAAATCCACCACGCTTACTCATACACAGTACCCGAGTTCAAACCCAGTCCACGTTTAAGAATAAATTCCCAAAACGCCAACTGAATTCAAACCCAAACCCCGGCATGACCAACCGATGATGACTTTACACCAGCACAGGGTTATCCCTTTTCTAGCTCAGCTTAGAACATGGACTAAATTCTTACAGTTAATGATATA